>BQNB010008249.1:0-89072 GCA_026074375.1 Tanacetum coccineum
TCCTAATAGATAGGCAAATATATTTTTAAAGGGCTCCTTGTATTTCTATAAAAGGAGATCCCTAGAGTAGTGATAGATAACACTTTTTAGAGAAACATTTTAGAGAAAATTTGTAATAGCTTCAAGGTTTTGTAACCCCAGTACTTAAAGAGTACTCGTATTATTTATAATATTGAAGCAGTGAGATTTGTGTTTATTGTTTGTGTGTGATCGTTACTGTTTCATTCATACATTTCTCTAGAGTATCAAAGTGTAGATTCCGCATACACTTTGGTATATTTACAAAGTCTCAATCTTTGTTATTTTGGATTCTTCCAAGGTAGCAAACTCTTTATATCATAAAGAACCGATCAAGGCGTGGGATCAACAGTTTTCACAAATGATTACAGTAGGTTTACATGGGTTTTCTTTCTAGCTACTAAGGATGAGACTAGTGTCATTCTTAAGTCCTTTATAACTGGGATAGAAAATCTAGTAGATCACAAGGTTAAGGTGATTAGATGTGAGAATAGAACAGAGTTCAAAAATAGAGAAATAAATCCAATTTGTGAGATGAAGGGTATTTTGAGATAATTTAGTGTAGCTAGAACTCCTCAACAAAATGAAGTTGCTGAGAGGAGGAATAGGACACTAATTGAGGCTGCTAGGACTATGCTAGTTGATTCTAAGTTGCTAACTACTTTTTGGATAGAAGCAGTTACTACTGCTTGCTATGTGCAAAATAGAGTGTTAGTAGTTAAGCCTTATAACAAGACCCCATATGAACTTTTTAATGGTAGAACACCAACTTTAACTTTTATAAGACCAATTGGGTGTCCTGTTACCTTTCTCAACAGCATAGATCACTTTGGCAAATTTGATGGTAAGGCTGATGAAGGTTTCTTTGTTGGATACGCTGTAAATAGTAAAGCCCTTAGAATATTCAATAATAGAACAAGAACTATGAATTATGAGCCAATTGTTGCAGGTACACAGTCTAATGGTTTTGCAGGTACAAAAATAAGTGATAATGTAGGTCAAGCTAGAAAGGAGACAGAACCTGTCAAAGATTACATTTTGCTACCATTATGGACTGCTGATCTACCATATTCCTAAGATCCAAAAAGTTCTCATGACAATGGATCCAAACCTTCAAGTGATGATGGAAAGAAGGTAGATGAAGATCCAAGAAAAGAAAGTGAATGTAATGATCAAGAGAAGGAAGATAATGTTAACATCACTAATAATGATAATGCTGCTGGCACAAATGAGGTTAATGTTGTTGGTGGAAAAACAAGCATTGAACTTCCATTTTATCCAAATATGTCTGCTTTGAAAGATTATAGCATATTTGACTTCTTAAATGATGATAAAGATGATGATGCAGTGGCTGACATGAACAATTTAGATACAACAATCTAAGTCAGTCCCAATCCAACTACAAGAATTCTTAAAGATCATCCTCTTGATCAAGTGATTGGAGATTTGTAATCAGCTATACAAACAAGAAAGATGTCAAAGAATTTGGAGGAACATGGGTTTGTTAGTACTATTCAACAAAGAACAAACCATGAGGACCTTAAAAATTGCTTGTTTGCTTGCTTTTTATCACAGGAAGAATCGTGTGCTCTCTGTATCTCAAAAAAGGTAATTCATGCCATGAAGGAACCAAGCAGGATAAGGCTATCAGGAATGAGCTTCGACAATTCAAGTTACAAAATTTGGACATTAGTGGATATACCAAATGGAAAAAGGGCTAAAGGCTCTAAATGGGTTTTCAAGAACAAAAAAATGAAAGGAAATTGTGATAAAAATAAAGCAAGATTGGTTGGTTGCTCAAGGGTACACACAAGAAGAAGGGATGAACTATGATGAGGTCTTTGCCCCGTTGTAAGAATTGAAGCAATTATGCTATTTTTTGCTCTGCTTCATTTAATGATTTTTTGGTGTAACAAATTGATGTAAAAAGTCTATTCCTCTATGGGAAATTGAAGAAAGAGGTGTATGTATGACAACCCACCATGATATTGAAGATCCACAAACTTTCCTGAAGAGTATAACCAGGTTTAAAAGCATTGTAGACTAACATCAAGTGCTCCTACATGGTATGAAACCATATTTTGTTAAACATGTCTGTTTGGACAATAGGATTCAAAAGGGACAATTACAAGACCTTATTACATCAAAAGGCACTCTCTAAGGTGATATATTATTGCTGTGTGCCTAAGGAGAGAGCGAAGATGTGAGTGGTCTAAGTTTATGTGGATGATATTATCTTTGGTTCAACAAAGAAGGAGCTATGCTTTGCATTTGAGAAATTGATGCATGAGAAATTTTAGATGAGTTCTATGGGAGAACTTACATTCTTCTTGGGATTACAAGTGAAGCAGAAGAAGGATGGCATATTCATTAGTCAAGACAAATATGTTGATGAAATTTTAAAGAAATTTAGGTTTACAGAAGTCTAGACTGCAAGCATACCAATGGAAACTCAAAATCATCTGCTCAAGGATGAAGATGGTGAAGAAGTGGATGTTCATATATATAGGTCAATTATTTGTTCATTGATGTATCTTACATCTTTAAGACCTGACATCATGTTTGCAGTGTGTGCCTGTGCTAGATACCAAGTCAATCCAAAAGTTTCACATCTTCATGCTGTGGAAAGGATTTTTAGGTACTTAAAATGTCAACCAAAATTGGGCCTTTGGTATCTAAAAGATTCTTCTTTTGATTTGGTAGCATACACTGATAGTGATTATGCTAGAGCAAGCTTGGATAGGAAGTCTACAACAGGAGGTTGTCAATTCCTTGGATGTAGATTAATATCATGGCAGTGCAAGAAACAGACAGTGGTTGCAAATTCCATAACAGAAGCTGAGTATGTGGCTGCTTTAAGTTGTTATGGACAAGTGCTTTGGATTCAGAATCAACTACTTGATTATGGGTATGATTTTATGCATACCAAGATCTTTATTGACAATAACAACACTATTTGCATAATTAAAAATCTTGTTTTTCATTCAAAAACAAAGCATATAGAGATCAGACATCATTTTATTAGAGATTGCAATGAAAAGAAATTGATTCAAATGGTAAAAATCCATACTGACAAGAATGTTGCAGATTTGCTTACAAAAGCTTTTGATGTAAGTAGATTTCAATATTTGATTGTTAGTATTGGAATGATGAATCTTTAAAGTCTTTTATCTCTTTATGTTTTTGTAGAGTTTTGTATGAATCAGTATTGTTATTCATGTTATTAAAAGTTTCTGATGTTAAGTATAATTAGTACTGCTGGTTATACTTAATACTGCTGAGTTTCTACTATTTTTTTAGGTAAAAGATTTCCCTGGTAAATGTATTACACCAAAAAATTGTTGAAGTATAAATAGGATAAGGGTGACGTCCCTTATCTCAGTCCGACATGGACACTTACAAACACCTAAGTGTTACTAACCTAACACCCTACATAAGAAAGACAAGTCAATCTTATGACAAACAAAGGAAAGTAAATTACATACTTCCTACTACAACTATGTATGCAGATAGTATACTGATCAATAGACCAAATTGCTCCAATAGTCAAAACACGTGAGCCTTATATCCAACATAGACTTCTAATCGTCTTACATGCCACCATATTTGACGAACAACCCGGTAAGCACAACAATAATTTTCATACGTTGACTAATCTTCGAATAGATAAGAACCGTTTGCGTAGAAAACCCATTGCATCGTGTGCCCAACTTCCATTCAACATGTAACAACCAAAACCAGTAAGGTTTCGGATCAGCCCTCCCAATCCAATGCAGCAACCATTATTATTATCCAAGAAGTTGTATAATAATAACCTTAATAAAGAAATGCAGCCCGACATAGCACAGATCAACTAGGATAACTTCATGCTATTCACTAGCAACTTCTAACAACCGGTTTACCAACACCAGTAGATCTTCCTTGAAACGATCAGTCACCATGAATGAAACGGCAGGAACAAACGACTTCCTACCATATAGTACCATACTACCATGTAACATGATGCGTTGAAGCATGTATCAATCACGTTGATAATAACAAGAGGTCATGCAGCCCTACATCACCATCAGTACTTCAAAAACATATAAGAAACTACATGTTCACATCCAGGATGAATTCCACAACGATCGACCATTGTGGTAAAAACCACATGCTTCCAATACGATGAACAACAAACCACTTACATCCCACATACACACTGATAATAGAACCAAGATAAAACCCTAAACATTAGGGTTACAAAACCCTAACTGTTAAGATTTATATGCGTTAATGCCAGATACCCCTGATTTGTATAATCAAGATAAAACCATAAAAAGATTAAGGTTAAAACCCTAAACATATTAGGGATTCTACGCGTGAAAGACTCAGATCCCTATCAGAACCAAACACAAACACAACGACGGCAAAAATTACAACGCAACCCTAATAAGTTAATCGTTGATATATAATTAATAAAATCCCAGCACAGAAAACCCTAAAACAAAATGATTAAATTAACCCCTAATAAGGAAAAGATTCATCAGATCGATAAAGAACAAGGGGCGTTGCCTAAAGAAGGGATTTGATTGATGATTCCTTATAGATGATACGGTTATTAATAGCGGCTACCTTGATCAGACAATACTATCCTAATCAATCGACAACTAGAAACCCTATAGAAGATTAAGAGCTAATCGAATGATTAGAATAGATGTAGATTGGAATAAGGTTAAAGATAGGCGGCCGGAATACACCAAAAAGGGAGAGAAAACTAAGGTTTTCTCTCCCCCTTGTTTTTTTTTATTTTTTTTTAATTTTTTTTTTATTTTTTATTATTTTTTTTACTGAGTTTCTACTGTTAGTTATACTTAATACTGTTAGGTATAATTAATACTGTGATGATTGTGAAAATTATTATGGCTTGTGTTTTCTTGGTTTTTGGACTAACATTTTGCAGGAAAAGCAAAGAAAAGTGTTAAATTGATAATGGAAAAGTTGTTTGGAATTAGAGTTAATATAGGTGACTCAAAGTTAATACTGCTAGGCATAACTTACTACTGTTGGTTCTAAGTATTATGCTAGGCATACACTTACTACTGTTGAGTTACTACTGCTGGGTTGTTAAGGGTATTTTTCATAAATACTTCTCTTAAGGGTTTCGTTCAAGCAATTAATCAATCTCATTCTCTCAAATACTCTCCATCTATAAACTCTAACTCAATTTTATCATCCATTATCAAAACCCAACACAAATGGCGATTCTAAAGTTTGCAGATACTCATAACATGGTCGCATTTTTGTCTAAACCCACAGAGAGTGATGGGTTTGAGCAATATGTAGATTTTTTAAATGCACACCCTATGAAGTATGCACTAACCGTTAATCCCACTATATATACTTTGTGTATCGAACAGTTCTGGTCTACTGTCGTAGCCAAAACTATCAATGGGGAAGTTCAGTTACATGCCTTAGTAGATGACAAGAAGATAATCATCACTGAATCAACTATTAGAAGAGATCTTCAACTAGTTGATGAGGAAGGTGTTGAATGTCTACCAAATTCTACCATCTTTGAACAACTTACACTGATGGGGTATGAGAAAATTTCACAAAAGCTAACTTTCTATAAGTCATTCTTCTCCCTACAATGGAAATTTCTGATTCATACTATTTTACAATGTCTAAGTCCAAAGACTACTGCATGGAATGAGTTTAGTAGTACTATGGCATCTGCAATTATTTGCTTAGCTACAAATCATAAGTTCAATTTTTCAAAATACATTTTTGAAAGTATGGTTAGAAACTTGGATAATTTGTCTGGGAAATTTTTGATGTATCCAAGGTTTGTACAAGTATTTTTGGATAAATAACTTGATGGGTTGCCAAGTCATAAGAGAATTTATATTGCACCCTCTCACAGTAAAAATATTTTTGAAAATATGAGAAGGGTAGGAAAAGGTTTTTCTGGTAGAGTAACACCTTTATTTCAAACAATGGTGGTACAAAACCAATCTGAATTGGGTGAAGGTTCAGTAATGCCCACTGATCCCCATCACACACCCACTATTTTACAACCATCATCTCAACCTCAAAAGAAACAAAAACCTAGGAAGCCTAAAATAAAGGACACTCAGGTACCTCAGCCTAGTGATCCTACTGACAATGTTGCAGATGAGGCTATCCATAAGGAGTTGGGTGATAGTTTGGTGAGGGCTATCACTACTGCTTCTAGCTTAGAAGCATAGCAGGACAGTGGTAACATAACTAAGACCCGATCCAAGGCAACACCTAATGAATCTAGTTCCCTAGGAACTACTTTAGGTGGTGGTCCCAGGTGCCAAGAAACCATGGCGGATACTACTGTTCGAACTAGGTTTGAGAGTGTATCTAAACATTCCAATGATTCACTGCTCGCAAGAGGTAACACACTTCGAGGTGATAATTATAGACTTAAACTTGATGACTTGATGGCATTATGTACCACTTTACAAACCAGAGTTCTTGATTTGGGGAAGACAAAGACCACTCAACAGAATGAGACTGATAGTTTGAAAAGGAGGGTTGGTCACGCGCGAACTCACCCCTTTCTATATCTATATATATATATAAATATATAAAAATACACAACAAGGGTCAGAACCCACGAATTCAATGAAACCGGAAGCAGTATAGAGTGTTCCCGGGTCGTTATGTCCCAACGAGGCTAGAAATGGATTATCGAAGAACGATTGATGATTGGTGTTTGAATGTAACAAGGAATGATTGGGAATTAAAACTGAAAGTAAATGCACATAAAATTTAAACAAAGAACATAAGCTGGAAATTGAATTAAAGCTACTAAAAACTTTTACACTAAGGCACAAATAAGCTCTAATTAGCTTAAGACAGACAAATAAGCTAATCTAAATCTAAATAAGCAAATTAAGCATGCAATTAAGCTAAATTAAACAAGAGAAACACAACAGTACTAACAACAGTACTACCAGTATTAACTACCAGTACTAACTTAAAGTTAGTACTGCTAGTTATAAGTTAGTACTGTTAAGTTAAGGTTAGTACTGTTAGCCTTAACAAAACACAATTAAACAGGAAATAAGCAAATAAGCTAAAACAGGAGGTTAACTACCCAAAATAAGCACTTAAGCATAAGAATAAGCAACCAGAATGGACTATAATGATAAATAAGCTAGAAAACTAAAACTGATTAACTCTTAAAATTATTTTGAAAAGACAAATAAGTTCTACTGAAAACAGTACACTAAAATAAGCTTAATCTACTCTAAAAATCTAAAGAAATCTTAAACAAGCTGAAATAATAAGCTGATAAGCTAAAATGACCTGTCAGTACTAACAGTTTTAACTGACAGTACTAACTTGGAGTTAGTACTGCTAGTGTTAGTTAGTACTGCTACCTTTGAAATCCAAGAAAATGAACTAGCAGTACTAACTTGGAGTTAGTACTGGTAGTGTTAAGTTAATGCTGTTCCAAAAGTTAACTAGCAGAACTAACTTAAGGTTAGTACTGTTAGTTGAAAATACCCCTTCAAAATCATTTTTCTCTCAAGTACTCATAACCTCCTCTAGTCATTGGGCAAAACATTTCTTCGCCTATCGGATTATACCACAAGTGGTACACCTTTCTCACCGCTCTTAATCAGAGCGGGTGGTGAGGTAGGCACAAGTGCTTTCATCACATTTTGCCAATCCTAGTCATTTCATTCCTAAAAGTCAAAGTCACTTTTCCTTTAATGCCGCTGCCTTTTGTTGAAACTCATAAAGTTAGATTGATGAGAAGTAGAAGAAGGTGGAGGAGCATCGTACTCACTCGCATCATGGCGTTCCATAGTGTGAACATCTAAATTTTGGCCATATTCTATATGTTTTGTAGTCAAGTCTTCGGTTGGACTTTTGTGAGAAAATTTCCACCGGCAGCGGAAGTAAAGAGCAATCTTGATCATTATAGCACAAAGAAATTATAGAATGTATCTTATTGGTGCATGAGTGAAAACCATGGTGAGGGACACTTCCTTAGAAAGTTCCTTCGAAACGCCCAAGCTTCGGAGAAAGATTCTTGAGCAATTTGTCGAAAATTCGTAATTTCGTTCCGAAGATTGGTGGTCTTTGAGGGTGGGAAGAAAAAGTTGATAAACTTAGAAACTAAGTCATCCCATGTAAGTATAGAATTCGGGGGTTCTTTGTCGAGCCACGTTTTGGCAACCCCGTCAAGAGAAAATGGGAAAGCAGTAAGAAGTTTGATGGTGGTGTTGGGCACATCCGGGTACCTTTGGTTGTTCGTTATGCTCTCAAAATGACGAATGTGAGCATGAGGCTCCTCATCATTACCTCCTCGAAAAATTTGGTTTTGAACCAAATTAATGAGAGAGGATTTAAGTTCAAAATTTTGAGCATTAATGAGTGGTACAACTATAGCACTTTCAAACCCCCCGGTGGGAGCTTGAAGTTGCTCGGCCATAGGTCGATCACCATCGGCCATGGGAATCAGATCCAAATGAGAGGGATTGCCTTCTTGACGGTAATTGTCGGATTCGTCGGACAATTACGTCTTCTTGAAAATGTGTTTTCCAAGGAGGATCGAAAGTGCGCATGCACTAGAAGAAGGTGAATTGAGTTTTAGAAGAATTATTTTTGGAAAAAATTTACAATTTTTAGTATTTATTAAAAAGGGTAAAGGGGAAAGGGAATATAGAAAAATATTTTTGGTATTCGTTTATTAAAAGCTTCACGATAGTCTCCAAGGTTTTACGCACAAGTGAGCGGAAATTGCGTAGCGAAGCCGCAATGACTACTTAGGTGTAGCTATCCCTTTTCCTTATACTCACCTTTATAGTTGTAAACTTAAAGGTTCGTCGTACCTCGCAAGTTCTTCTCGATGTTGTTTGTGGGTTTTTTTTGGCATTGTTTAAGAATGGAATAGCTAGTTATCCAAATTTGTTTATTATTTTTTTTGTACTAATCGGAGAATCGATTATGAACTTTTTTTATTTTTATACAAAAAAATAGCAGTTAACTTCCAAAGGAAGGGTCTTCAAAAACTCTCGAACTTCAACGATTATCTCAAAATCGTTCACGGAGATCCCGGCAACGGCGCCAATATTTGGCTTGGTAGCAGAGTAAATCATTTTATATACGTATGTATTAATCCCCGTGAAAAATTTCTTTCCAAGAATATTCTCAAACCAAGAGAAAGATAAAGGTAAAAATCTCATAAGAAAACACATATATGTAGATTTTTATACAGGTCTGTATTGTAATACTGGGTCGTGTCCATCGAAATCGATGAATTTGAGTATTTGGAATAATTCGGATTCGTGTTAAGATTGTTAAAGGATTTGTGAAATCTTTTGATTATACTACAACATGTAATAGCACGGAATTTAAAGACAATTATACTAGCTTGTAATTTAAATGCAACGAAAAGTAAAACGCGAGCTAAAAATGATATTTAAATCTAAAGGAACGAAATTTTAGCAAACTTTATACCTAAAAATCACAATTTAAAAGAAAATTTAGGAAGAAGAATTGGAATTTTTTAACTATTTTGAATTTTTTTATGATATTTTCAAAGATTAATGAAATTAATCAAAAAATTAAAACTTTTTCTGTAAGAATTATCACTAAAAATTTTATTTTTATTTTTCTAAAATACTAGATTTAAAAAGGAAAATTTTCACAATAAGAATCAAAATTTTTTCAACTATCTTTTATTTTTTTAGATATTTTTCTAAGAAAAAGTAATAAACTAAAATCTATTTAAATTCCTAGAAAATACAAATCAAACAAGAAAAATAAGGAAAAATGGTTTTTAAAAACTACAAAGGTGCATAAATTTATTGGCACAAAAAGCCTCAATTTTTATAGACTAAATGTACCCTAATTTTATCAATTAAAACTTAAAACCTAATTTTATAAAACTAAAATCAAAAATATTAATAATCTATTTTATATTTCCTAAAAAAGACAGGGTAGAAAGTGCTAAAAAAGGAATGTAAAGGGTAAGGCGGGCTAAATCTATTGCCAATTTTACACTTCAGTGTAAACGGATAACCTTCAACTATTGCAAAAGTACAAATCAAACCCTACGATCTAGCTTATTTTTGGCTTATTGAAAAAGTGAGTTTTAGCAAAAACTCAAAACTACAAACTTGTTTAAAGGCTATCCTAAACAACTTTAATGAAAGCACTTTTATTTGGTATTTGTACTAGATAGCTAGGAAAATTAGCTTTATATTCTGATAACAGAAAATAAGGTTTAGCAACTTATTAGGAATTTGGGCTATATAACTTGCTTATTAATAGATGGAAAATGAAAAACAAAGAAACTATGTAAAGCTTAAGATGTGTGTTAATGTTTTGAAAAGAGTAGCTGGTGTTACAAGAGTAGCCAAGAAATGTGATCTTAAAAAGTGCAAATTTGAGTTTAATGTATTTTTAAGCAAATAATATTAAGTAATAAGCTGAAAACTAAATTTTTAAGAAATTTGAATCTGTTGAATATAGCTGTCCCTTAAGGATATAAAAACTAACCTAGATAAAAGGTTTTCCAAATTTCAAACTAGGAAAATTTAGAAATCAATAAGAAAATAAAGGCAAACACTTATAAATGTTCAGCAACATTGATTGTTGCTGCTGATGCTATTGACTAATGATGCTCAATGCAGGTTATCTTCTTCTTCAACAACGATCACAAGTTAATAAATGTCTCTCAACACTATTTGGGACTATAATGTGATCTCTAGTATGCTTATGAATCTCTAAAATCTAAAATTACTCCAACTAAAAATTTTGCGGCCTGGTGCTAGGAAGAAGAAACCTTGATCTCACTTCTTTGTAATTCTATTATCTAACTTTTAAAAAAGAAAAAATCTATTTAAAACTGAGACAAATGACTTACTCAACTTTATAAAAGATTTTGACAAAATGATGTTGACTTTAAGAGTCAAACACAGCTTGAACAAACCTCTATTTTAACAAAGCTAGTCAAAAATCTAAGAGGTTATTAAATTCTATTAAAAGATAGATAGCTTAAAATTTTACTTCTACTTCTACTATAAATAAACTTTCTAGAGCTTTTTAACTTTAAAACTAACAGCTTATTAGTGATAAATAAGCATAGTTAATCTTCTAGCTTATACAAAATACTTTGACAGAATTGCATGAATGGAAAGCTAAAATGATTATATCACTAAAACAGCTTAAAGCTAAAACATCTAAAGCTAATAAACGTAAATGTAACAGGATTAAACATGAGAATTCATTAGATTAAAGCAATTTGAATTTAAGCTATTGAGATTTGCTAAAATGAAAATATAGAAAGTAAAACCTGAGTTGTCGTCTCAGCACTAAGGCCACTCTATTGAGTGGTGGCTTATAAACATAAACCTGAGCTTTAAAAGCTCAAAAAGCTTTTGTTTTAAAAAGCTTATTATCATTGTTGCTTCAAAAATGAACTCAATGCCATCAATTATCATGTTTTTGATGTAAGTTGATCCAAATGAGTAAATGAAATGATTGAAAACAAAATTTTATAAATTGAGGGCTTATGGAACAAGGAATTAAACTCAAATGGCTATATTGAGAGACTTATTGAATGAAAACGCTTAATATTGAAATCAAAGACAAAGAAGCTTTGAAACTGACTGTATTATCAAATTGATTACGTACAAGCTTAAAGTTACAAAAGTACAATGTGTTAAAAGCTGGATTGAGAAACAGACAAGAGACAAATGCTAATCAAACTCGGAGGAAATTACAAACTGAAAATTAAAAAACACCACAACAAACAACCAAAATAAATGAACTCTAGAATGTTCTATTTTAGAGAATTGAAGAGGAGATGTGAGGATTCTGATTCGTCTATTCATCTCAGCCTGTAGCGATCATTTTTTGAATAATTTTAGCCGTTTGATGATAGTTGATGATGGTGTCTCAGAACCATTTTAAGTGATGCCCTATGTGGGTTATATTGATGTGGGAAAAGGGAAATTTACAAGTTAAGTGGTGTAGAGGAGCTGCGGGTAAGGGATATTTGTGAAGTTGGGTGTGTTAAGGTTTTGACGGGAAAAAATATTTCTAAGGTTGTTAGAGGGAATGTTCTTTATATCGGATTATAGTTTGAATGTTTGAACTTTGAATTGCACAATTGTCTTTGTGGTATCTTTATTCCTTTTTTGCTCGTAACAAAAAAGTTTCCACCCTTTTACGACCTTTTTCCCTATTGTACTTCAAATACATTTCAAATAAGCCTATTTTTTTAAACATTGAAAACTTGTCAAATTTGGTCGTGGACTTATATTTTGGGTCATAATTCCTTGCATCAAAATGATTCGGCCTGATTTTTGGCTTCAAAATCTTCACCATTGACTAGTCTTTTCCGTTTCTTGTCGGGTTTTTGTCTGATTTTGCTTTTCTTTTTGTCCTTTTTATCTTTTCTGCACAATGACACAAAAGCACACATTTTTTCTATCTTTTGGCATTTCTGGCTTTTATTTGGCAAAATCCCAGGTAGCTTTTTTAGATAACATTAAGAATTTTAGTATACACGGTTGAAAAAGCATTGCATGGACTACATCAAGCTCCTAAAGCTTGGTATGAAACCTTGTCAACATATATGTTGGACAATGGGTTTCAAAGAGGGAAAATGTCAACGACTTATTCATCAAAAGGAACAAAGTTGATATTTTGCTAGGTCCAAGTTTATGTGTGATGATATCATCTTTGGTTCAACAAAGAAGGAGCTATACAATGCATTTAAGAAGTTGATGCATGAGAAATTTTAGATGAGTTCTATGCGGAGCATTACATTATTTGGGAAATTACAAGTACTATCAGGAGAAGGACGGCATATTTATTAGTCAAGATAAATTGTTGTTGAAATTTTAAAGAAATTTGGTTAAAAGTCTAGACTGCAAGCACACCAAATGCAAACTCAAAAAAGCTTTGCATAAGGGATGAAGATGGTGAGAAGTGGATGGTTCATATGTTAATTAGGTCAATGATTGGTTCCTTTGATGTATCTTACAATCTTTCAAGATTCTGACATTTGTTTGCAGTGGGTGCGCTTTTTGTGTAGTTACCAAAGTCAATCGCTAAAGGTTTCACATTTTCATGTTGTGAAAAGGATTTTTAGGTACTTAAAAGGTCAACCAAAATTAGGCCTTTGGTATCCAAAAGGAATTCCTTTTGTTTTGGTAGCATACGCGCTGATAGGATTTTTGCTAGAGCAAAAGCATTTATGGATAGGAAGTCTACACATAGGAGGTTTGTCAATTCCGTAGATGTAGAATAATGTATCTGCAGTGAAAGAAACTGACATATGGTTGTAAATTCAATAACAGAAGCTGGAGTATGTGGATGCTACAAGTTGTTGTGGAGACATAGTGCTTTGGATTCAGAAATCAACTACTTGATTCGGTAAATTTTATTGCATACCAAGATCTTTATATGACAATAACAGTACTGTTTGTATTAATTTAAAAAATCCTGTTTTTCAAATAAAAACAATGAATATAGAGATCAAACAATAGTTTTATTAGAGAGTTTTCATTGAAAAGAAATTGATTCAAATGGTCAAAATCCATACTGACAAGAATGTTGTAGATTTTCTTACAAAAGCTTTTGATGTAAGTAGATTTCAATATTTGATTGTTAGTATTAGAATGATGAATCTTTAAAGTCTTTTATCTCTTTATGTTTTTGTAGAGTTTTGTATGAATTAGTAACTGTTATGTTATTTTTTCCATGTCATTAAAAGTTCTGCTATTAAATTTAATTAGTATGTGGATATATTTAATACTACTGAGTTATACTGTTAGTTTTACTTATACTACTAGGTATAATTAATTGTAAAAATTGCTATGCTTGTGTTTTCTTGGTTTTTGGACTAACATTTAGCAAGAAAAGTAAAGAAAAGTGTTAAATTGATGATGGAAAAGCTATTTGGAATGGAATTGGAGTTAATGTTGGTGACTTAAAGTTATCCCCCCTGCTAGGAATAAATGCTACTGCTGGTTCTGAGTTAAATGTTGCTAGGCATAATTATATGTTGGTTCTAAGTTATGTTGCTAGGATTATTTACTACTACTGCGGTTACTATCTGGGTGAAAGTTAATGCTTGTTGAGGGTATTTTCATAATACTTCGATTAAGGGTTTCAATCAGTCATTTAATCGATTTCATACTTTCGTAAACTCTCTAATCACAAACCCTAACTTAATTTTATCATCCATCATAAAAACTTAACACAAATGACGACCCTAAATTTTGCGGATACTCGTAACATGGTCGCATTTTTGTCTAACCCCGCAGAAAGTGATGGGTTTGAACAAATTGTGGGGCATTTTGAGTCCGTTTTTGGTTATTTTAGCTCGTTTTTAAAGGTAAAAGGTATGTGTGATTAAGCACATACCAAGGGTCAAGAATCTTAAAAAGAAAAGAAGTTCAAAAACTCATAAGCTGAAGAGATTATATAAAGTTGGTTTAACAGCTAGGGTAGAATCCTCTGGAGATGAAGAAAGTTTGGGTGAGGATGCATCCAAACAGGGGAGGATTAATGCTATTGATGCAAATGAAGAAATTACCCTGGTTAATGTTTAAGATGATGCTGATAATAATATGTTTGATGGTAGTGAGGAGATGTTTGTTGCAGGGCAAAATGAAAATGTTGTTAAAGAAATAGTTAATGTTGCTCAAGTTAGTACTGCTGCAACAACTGTTACAATAACTATTGAAGAAATTACTTTGGCTCAAGCACTTGAAGCATTAAAAACTTCAAAACCCAAGGTGAAAGGGATTGTTTTTCAAGAGCCAGGTAAATCTACAACAACAACAATAATTTCTTAACAATAATCACAGGACAAGGGTAAAGGAATAATGATAGAAGAACCCGTGAAGCCTATGAAAAAGAAAAATCTAATCAGGCTTGATGAAGAAATTGTCAAAAAGTTACAAGCCAAATGTGATGAAGAAGAAAGACTTGCAGGAGAAAAAGCTGAGAAAGAAGAAAGAGACAGTATTGCTTTGATTGAAGAATTGGATGATATTCAAGCAAAGATTGATGTTGATCATCAATTGGTTGAAAGATTGCAAGCACAAGAAAAAGAAGAGTTGTCTGATGTAGAAAAGCTACATTATTTCAACAACTCTTAGAGAAAGAAGAAAGCATTTTGCAGCTAAAAGAGCAGAAGAGAGAAGAAACAAACCACCAACAAAAGCTTAACAGAGACAAATAATGTGTACTTACCTAAAGAACATGGAAGGATACAAGCTCAAAGATTTGAAGTCAAAAGGGTTTGATTCTATTCAAGAGATGTTGACAGAGCATTGAAATGGGTAAATGCATTTGAAGACTTTAGAATAGAGTTGGTGGAAGGAAAAGAAAAGAGAGCAGGAGAAGAGGTGATACAAGAGAGTTCAAAGAAGAAAAAGGTGGACGATGACAAAGAAATAGCAGAGCTTAAATAGTGTTTGGATTACTGTCCAAATGAAGAATAGGTAACAATTGATGCTATTTCTTTGGCTGTTAAGTCTCCAAGGATTGTTGACTGGAAGATACACAAAGAAGGAAAGAAAAGCTATTATCAAATAATAAGAGCTGATGGAAAGTCTCAAATGTACATGGTCTTTAGTCATATGCTTAAAAGTTTTGACAGGGAAGATTTTAAAGACTTGTATAAGTTGGTAAAAGCTAGATATGGATCAACAAGACCAGTGGAAAGTATGGATTATCTGTTATGGAATGATATGAAAATAATGTTTGAACCATATGTAGAAGATGAAGTATGGAAGCTGCAACAAGGATACAAAGTGTTGGAATGGAAGCTGTATGACTCTTGTGGAGTACATTCCTTAAGAATGAAACATTCATATGTTGGTAGATAAAAAGTATCCTCTTACACCACCTATACTTACAATGATGTTGGAAAAGAAGCTTCAAATTAATTATGAAAGTGAAATGGCTTATCAACTGTGTAAATTGATCATGAAACGGCTTAAGAACTAAAGAAGTGTTTGGAAGCATCCTCCTAGTGTTGATGAAGCTTTAAATGAAGAAACTTGATGATTTTGAAGAAGAATATCAAGTTTAGGGGAGGATTGTTGGGATTAAAAGTCTTCTTGATGCTGTTTGGATTACTACTGCTCATGTTTGTGTTAATGCTGCTCAGCTAGAGTTAGTGCTGCTCATGAACTTTAAAGAAAATATACTAAGTAGTTACTACTGCTGGTATAAAAGCTGCTAGTAGAAGTTAGGACTGCTCAGAGATTAAGACTACTAGTGAAGTTAATGCTGTTGAAGAGTTACTACTGCTCAAGAAAATATTCAAAGTAGTTAGTACTGCTAGTGTTAAGTTAGTACTGCTAGTGTAAGTTAGTACTGTTTGTTAGTACTGTTTACTTGATATGTATTAGTTATTTATAGAAAAGATTTTATATACTTAGGAAAGTATTGTAAGCTGAGTAGGACTCCTTGGTGTATAAAAGGAGGTCCTAGGGCATAGAGATTGATGTACCAGAACCAAAACTAATTATCAATCTTTTGTAGCTTCAAGGTCTTTATAACCCTAATACTTTGAGAGTATTCGTATTATTATCATTAATACTATTAGAGCTTGTTTGTTGAATTATATGTTCATTGAATTACTTTTTCATTGATAGTTCTTCTTAATATTAAAGATTAGATTCCGCATAATCTTAATACACTCAAACACAGTTTATACTATAGTTGTGTTAGATTTATCTAATATAACTAAACCTTAAACAAGCATTAAGGAATTCGATCTATTGAAGTGGGATCAATAATTTGGTTCATTGTGTTACTTTATGAATGATAGAGATGATCTTGGCAAGCTCAAGCCGAGGCCGAAATTAGGATTTTTATCGGGTATTCTGAATCTTTACGAGGGATTCGTATTTACAACCTCATAACAAGGAAAGATTATGGAGACTCTTCATGTCAAGTTTGATGAGTTAACAACTATGGCTTCTGAATGCAACAATTTAGAACCCAGACTAAACCGCTTAAATTTTCAAGATTTATCAGAATAATCAATTCAAACACCGTCAAAAATGGATTTGGATGATATGTTTGATCCACTTTATAAGGAATACTATGAGAAGAGAAACCCAGAATGTCCACTAATTTTGTTGCACCTAATACTCTTCATAATGAAGACACTCCTTCATCGTCAACAACCATCGTTGATGACAATGAAGCTCCTCAAATAGTATCCACCTCTAAAGAACCAACTTCTCCAATCTTGAATGATCTCGCTGGTGAATCAATTCAAGAAGATACTTCAGAACTTGATGAAAACACTTTCATCAATCCATTTTGTTCTCCTGTTTCTAAAGAAAATGAGTCATCTTCAACAAATCAGGATCAGTCAAATATGCATGAGTTTTATCAACAGCACCGCTCAACTGATAAATGGACAACAAATCATCCTCTCAATAAAGTGATTGGTGACCCTACCAAACTAGTTATGACAAGGAGTAGACTCAATACTGATGTTGAAATGTGCATGTATGCACTTACTATGAGTACTAAAGAACCTAAAAATATCAATGAAGCGATGCAAGATCATAGCTGGATTGAGTCGATACAAGATGAGCTCCATCAGTTTAAAAGTAAAAAGTTTAGGAACTAGTCGAAAGACCTGCAGGAAGGAATATTATAAGGGTTAAATGGCTTTGGAAAAACAAGACTGATGCAGAGAATACGGTTGTTCGCAACAAGTCTCGACTCATCAGCAAAAATTACCATCAAGAAGAAGGAATTGATTTCGATAAATCGTCTGCATAGGTAGCACGACTCAAAGCTGTTAGAATGTTCATAGCTTATACGGCTCACAAGAACTTTACAATCTATTAAATGGATGTCAAAGCCGCATTTCTCAATGGTCCTCTGAAGGAAGAAGTTTATGTGAGTCATCCAGATGGTTTTATAGATCCTGACTTTCCTAATCACGTTTATTGTCTTCGGAAAGCTCTTTATGGTCTCAAACAATCACCAAGAGCATGGTATGAGAAGCTTTCCTCATTCTTGATTGAAAATCACTTCACAAAAGGTATTGTGACCCGACCTAATTTACATGAATACATGGGGATGACATTTTACTTGTATAAGTATATGTCAATTACGTTATTTTTGGCTCTACAAATCTAATATTTTCAAATAGATTTGCAAAACTAATGAAAAACAATTTTGAGATGTCAATGATGGGTGAAATGAAGTTCTTTCTTAGACTTCAGGTTTATCAATCACCTCGTGGAATCTTTATAATTCAGTCACAATATAATTTAAAGATTTTAAAGAAACATGGTATGGATGGATGTGATTCGATAAGCACACCAATAGCTACTGTCAAACTTAATGTTGATTTACAAGGTACCTCAACTGATCAGACAAAATATCATAGCATGATCAGAGGACTTATGTATCTCACTTGAAGTCGACCAGATATTGCCTTTTCCCCCTTTTTTGTGTACGATATCAAGCACGACCTAAGGTCAAACACCTCAAAGAGGTTAAACGGATCTTTCGATACATAAAACAGACTTATAACATGAATCTGTGGTATCCAAAGGATTTTGGCGTTGAACTAGCCGTGCATTTAGATGCAGACCATGCTGGGTGCCATGATGATTGTAAAAGCACATCAGGAGGAATTCAATTTCTGGGAGAAAAGTTGGTTAGTTGGTCATCAAAGAAATAAGATTGTACTGCAATGTCAACTACGAAAGCTGAATACATATCATTATCCGCGTGTTGTGCTCAAGTCATCTGGATGAGAACACAACTCCTATACTATGGATTTCGTTACAACAAAATTCTAATGTACTGTGACTCAAAGAGCGCTATTGCAATCTCATGCAATCCGGTACAACGTCTATTTACTAAAGCTCTTCCTAAGGAAAGGTTTGAGTACTTAGTTTATCAAATTGGTATGCGATGTATGACTCTAACTTAGTTGGAACATCTGGCAAGGTTATCTACTTCATTGCAAGATCATACATAAAAAACATGTACATAAATTTTCAAAACAAAATACAAAATTAGAAAATGAAAAAGTCAAAAAAAATTCTTTTAAATTCTTCAAAATAAAAAAATATAATACAAAATATAAAAAGATATAATACAAAAACTTTCGGTATTTAAACAATCACATGTCTCCTCTGATTCCACAAATTCATGATTCTCTAATTTTCAAAAAAGACTTTAATTTTTTAAAGGGATCATGATCTGAGGGGTGTTATTCATATGACAAAATGAATTGTCACTAGTAAAACATGTATTTCTAGATATTTCCATTCATAAGAAAAGAAAAAAAATCATATCATCATCCTCGAGAAATCACGTGCCTAAAAAGAAATGCAAAAATAATAATCTCTCGTATAATTTTTATTCAAAAAAGAAGAAATTCTTAAATTGTTTTTATTCGAGTGGTAGTTATAAATTTTTTCGTGAACAATCGAGTTTATTAATAAAATTGGATGCAAAAAGCTGCAAAAAGATAGTAAAGGACTAAATTTGTCAAAAGTGCAAAATCTTTCTCAAATTATTGAAGCAAAAATAATTTTCTGAAAGTTTTATCACTTACAGTATTGATAAGGAGCTTTCGGAAATCCTCTCATCATTCATAGCTTTCGAAACATTTATAATCGATCCAAATCGAATTGTAATCATGATCTTCTGTTAAAAGTAAGAGTCTTAACCACTTATTGCAACATTTTTATATTAATTTTCATTTATGAAGTATACAATTGTGATTTAGGTTAGGGTTACTGTATTTCATTAGGTTTCAATTAGTAAGTTCTAGGGCAATTAGTTTGTGTGTATGCTTGATTGCTAATCACTAATGAGTAGTATGTGTTTGATAACATCAAATAGTTAATACTTTTATATATCAAATTCATGCGTTCATTGCCTTGTTTTATATTATTTTTATAATAATTTGCACTTAATTCATTCATATTTGAAGTTCAGGTAATTAAAGGCATTGGAATGAAAAAGATGCGGAAAAACAGCAAAATGAACAAAATACAACAAAGACCGCATTATGGAGGAATTACGGCATAATTGACCCATTGTAATTACGCCGTAGTTAATTATTAGTAGCAATGGATTATGCTGACGAAGAATTACGGTGTAACTGGCCCGCAGAAATTACGCCGTAGTTAATTAATAAAGCAAGAATATGTATGTTGACAAAGGGTTGCGGTGTAATTGGGTCGAAGTAATTACGCCATAGCTAATTTTATACTAAAGATGGAATGCTGCGTTGGAATGAATTACGGCGTAACTTGACACATTAGTTACACCGTAACTATGACTCACCTAGTGGTTAAAAGTGGACAATTGCATTAAAGTTTCAAGGACTATGTTTATTTCGATTACTACGATGAGGGGCTGATATTGTCAATGTTCCAAACTAATATTATACTATAAAATCAAAACAAATGCAAGAGACTAACACATTCTGGGTCGGTAGCTTCTTTTAAATTTGTCCCTTTTAGGGAGCCGACGCCAAGCAAAGCAGAAAAAAAGCACACAGCAAAGGGTTCGGTTCGATCATGGAGAGAAGACACCATTATCATTATATTAGTTTGGTTCGATTATTATGCTTTTCATTACTTTCATTAACTGATCAAGATTTGATTGTATGAATATAATTTTTAGCTAAAGTTTTCTTATGTTATCTCTATTAAAAAATTAATTATCATTATGATTCATTTATTTCTTGTTGATTTTGGTTATCTATTTGCTTATAATACGTTGATCATAAGAATGCCAAATATGATGCTCGCTTACCATGACCAGTGGGACAAAATTCTGGTTACTATGACCAATGTGGCTAGGATTCCGCGAGATAAGTGAGGATTAGATGGTCATTCAATCCTAGCTTTCCTAACTAGTAGAATAAATTGAATCATTAAGTTAATTAAGAAGTAATTATGATAGCACTTTCTTCCCTTCATTCGCTCCAAACCATTTCAATTAAGTTCTTATTTCCTAAATTCAAACGTGACAATTTTAATCGCTTTCTAGTTTATTAGTAAATTGCCTTAAGTTAAAACACCATTACATAGCTCTTTGGGTCGACCTCGGACTTATCCCAAGTACACTACATGCGACCGAATACACTGCTCGTTAGTGTGTGTATAGATCTTAGGTGGTTAGCAGTTTATAAATTTAAAACCTGGTCTATTTAAAAGAAAATACGCATCAAGTTTTTGATGTCGCTGCCGCGGAGTTATATTTAGGTTTTTGAATTGAGTTTTTTAGGATTTCTAGTAATTTTAATCTAAGATGGAGCCAGGCTTTGAAAATATGACCTTAAATGAATATTTTATGTACAAAAGGCATAGGGATCTGGCGAGGAGTTACACTTCTAGGAAGAGTGTTACTCCTGTGAGGAATAGAATTTTGGTATATCCTGACTCTGATAAGGAGGATGAAGAGTATTGTAGTATGTATCCTTTACTCTCATGTTTTTAAACTCCTCAGCCTTGTGCCACATTCAATTCCGACATTGATAATATGACCTTAAAAGAATATGCGATATATGAATTAGTAATGTTAATTAAAAAACAATTAATAGCCCTTATGGTTTCACACCTCAGTTTTTCAATCAATCGTAACATACGCCTAACCCTCCTTTAGATAAGAAGGATTCCAGCCTTAAAGAGATCCTGGATGACTTGTTTAGAATAGGGGCCAAAAACTTAAGAAAGGCTGAACATGAAGTTCCCACAAGTGTGATGATAAAATAGTGGATATCACTAATTATGAGGATAGTTACCATGAGGATGCTGAACTTCCTGACCTTCCTATTTTCTCTGCTACTAATGAGTTTGCTAGTGTTAGTCAACAAGTTGAAAAAATATTGATATTAGCATTGCAAAGGAAAAAAGAGGAAGTTCCTATGGAGGACGTTGAAATGGATGAAAACCACGACATCGATCATTCAGGTACTCAAGAAGCGTTACAATAGAGTCTTGCTAAAGACCCCTTCTTAGTTGTTATGGAGCTCAATGATCAGTTAAGTTTTTTGCTACACACCATATCATTATCCATTTCTAATGAGGTAAAAAGGGAATTCACAACTCCCCATAGGTATAAATTTTTAACCCCATACACCCTTCTCGTAGCCTACTTACACCCTTATGGTGAATGTGGTTACTATCACCCATACTTGATTTCAAGTGACGAGATGAACACCCTATTGATTACTAAATAAGGGTAGAGTCAAGCTAGAGACCCGAACAAAAACAAGCGCTTCATGGGAGACACCCTATGCCTATCTTTTATCCTTGTATTTTATTTAATTTTGGCATATTAATTGCTTTGTATGTTTCTTACTTGGTTTTGCAGGGTCTCACAACAAGGAAATGGAATTCGAGGTCACCTCGACTCGTAATTATGTGGTAAAATTGTTGTTGTCTGCAACATTTACGGCGTAACCATCGCAATTACACTGTAACTATTCTAGGTGCGGCGTAACCTTTTCATTGGTTACGTCGTAACCGGATCTAATCAATTTTAAATTTAAACAAACCACATAATTACGACGTAACCCATTCTAATGGTTACGCCATAATTCCTTCCTACAAACTTAAAAATGTTTGAAATTTTAACAAAACTGTGTATATTTTGTAAACGAACTTTGTAGGTATGTTCTCTGGAAACCTTTACGAGACTTCACTCGTCTACTCGGGCTACCGTATGGTTTAAAAGGCTTGTTTCATACGCTAAAGGAAACCTTGATTACTACGATAGTGAGTTAGGATTGTATTTCTTGTATTATTATTCTGTACATTTTGGTATCTTTCTTTTATTCGGATTTATGCTTTTGGTATTAGTTTTCTTGCAACTATATAAGTTAAACCACGTGGAGTAATGCTAGGACGAAACTGGACTACATGAAAGCATTTCAAATCTGGATTAGTTATGCTGAAGATGATGATGGGATGTTTGTGATTGTGGATGTTGCTCGAGGAACCAGAATAGGAGCATGGCTTAGAGCATGCTATCTCTTCATCATACCGAGAAAAATCCAGGGGAGTTTTTTGTTTCATTTTTAACCCTTCCTATTTTAATTTTATATACTTAAGTTTGACTCAAGTGGGAGGAAGGGATTAGAAATAAACACCCATTTGATTATACTCGCCTTTATTTTTCTAGTTTTTTTTTGAAAAATGTTTCATTACTAAAAAAAATGACATATTTTCATTACTTAACTAATTAAGACTTTACAGAGAACACCCTACCTTATAATTCCATTATGTGAGGATAAGCTTTTTCGTTCCCCCCTTATACATAAATTCAATAAAATGAGTGTGGTGGTGACTGTAGTAGACTTTAGAACTTGGCATGGTATATCTGTTCGAGACCACCATAATGAGCATTGCACCTATTGTTATCGGTGTAGTTGTGATAAAAGGCAAATTTTAGGATTAAGCCTAAATAGCCTATCTATGTATTATGTATATTGACTTTTCACATTGATTAGTCAATCCCCCTGTTAAACCCTTTGTTACTCTCATTATAAGTGTAAGATACCCCTACTACAACTTGCTGAGCCTTTCCTTTCATTTTGTTAAACATAAATATATGTTGTTTTGTTACACCAATCGCCTAGCCTACCCTATAGTTTCTTAAAGTCCATAATCGGGGAGCTCCTAGTTAATTTTGGTTCTACTGGTACAAGTCGTGGGACATGAATAAAGGGTACGTGATGAAAGTCAGATTTTGAAGATAGTTGATCTCAAGTGGGGAGGGGGTGCTTATGATATATGTATCTGTATTGTGATTCATTGTATCCTTGTCTTGCATCAAAAAAACAAAAAATAGAATAAAAAGCATGCAAGCAAGCGTTTATTAGTTGTTTATAGTTGACCAAAAATTATAAATCAGCTTTATTATGTTTATAGTGGTAGTATTCCCTCCTTGTCCAAGTGGCGATGATTAGTCATTCCCGCTTTGATCCATGTAAACAGGTAGTTCTTATAGACCCGTGTCATTTCTATCTCTCCTTTCTATTTTAAGTCTATATTTGTACAATGTGGGCATTGTACATGTGGAATCGTAGGAGGGTGAATACATTTCCATTAAAAACTTAAAACATTTGTATCAAACAACCAATCAAGTTTGACATAATATGAAAGGTGTCCATAATAGTTCTACTTCAATAACTATTCTAAAGAACATCAGACAAAGCATATCACCACAACACAATATATAACACAAACATAGATACAATGCAAATATAAATATCAAGCGATAAAGGCAAATATAAATGTAAAATGATAAGTAAAAGAAAGCGCAAACCAGACACGATGATTTATAGTGGTTCGGCTATGAAGCTCCTCTTCGCCCTACTCCACTCCCCGAGTACACAACTCGAGAGTTACTTCATTAGATTAACAAGCTCCTTTTAAGCGGAGAAAACCATACAACGTCGCTTACACTTTATCTGGTACTAAGCTAAATACTGAGTCCTACTTCAAGGTAGAACCAACCTAACGTAGCTTACACTTTTTTGGTACAAAGTTAAATACTGAGTTCTTCTTCGAGTACAACCAAACCCGTTATGTTTTATGGCCTAACATAACAAACCTTGTGTTTTATGGCCTAAACACATAAACCAACTAACATCTAGTTTGTTGTATAATAAATGATACACAATGGTGTATGATGATGATCCAAGACATATGTGTCAATTGGATGTAAAAACCTAATTTAAACATCAAGATCACTAAGCATTGTGTTATTGATGAAGATGACAATCCTCTTGGCTTTGTTTTGTGCTGATCTTATATGCGTATGTATGTGGGATAATGATGGCAAGATCTCTAAGCTTGCTTGAATGGAGGATCCTGCGAATCATGATTTGCAACAAATGAAAGGTTAGAAGCATTATGATTAAGGTTAATTGGATTGGAATGATATGATTAATTGTGTTTATTACATTCTAAAAACTTGTTTAATAATGAATCTAAAATGTGTGTAACCAATGTGGAAGAAGGTTTTGAAAAAGCTTGGGATCAAACTAAGCAAATGGTGGTATTTATAAAAATCTAAAACTTGCAGTCAAGGTGCTACGGATCCAGCGATGGTGGATCCGTCTGCCTTTTAGGTGGATCCGTGGGTCGCACGGTCTAATTTTAAAATTGTTAAAAATCTTTTCAAATATTTTCAAATATTTTGCTTAGATCTTTATTGTACTTATAAAATCTGATTATATATTGTTCTAGAAGCCCTACTCCACTCCCCGAGTACCCAACTCGAGAGTTACTTCACTAGATCAACAAGCTCCTTTAAGGCGAAGAAAACCATACAACATCGCTTACACTTTATCCGGTACTAAGCTAAATACCGAGTCCTTCTTCGGGTATAACCAAACCCGTTATGTTTTATGGCCCAACATAACAAACCTTGTGTTTTATGGCCTAAACACATAAACCACCTAACATCTAGTTTGTTGTATAATGATTGATACACAAATGTGTATAATGAAGATCCAAGACATAATTGTCAATTGGATGTAAAAGCCTAATCTAAAACATCAAGATCACTAAGCATGATGTTGTTGATGAAGATGATAAGTCTCTTGGCTTATTGTGATAGATCTTAATATATGTAGGTATGTGGTAGATGATGATAGCAAGATCTCTAAGCATGCTTGAATGAAGGATCATGTAGAATCATGCTTGCAACATATGAAAGTTAGAAGCATTATGATCAAGGGTTATTGGGCGTTTTGATGATATGATTAATTGTGTGTTTTACATTATAAAAACTTGTTAATAATGATCCAAAATGTGTTTAATAATGTGGAAGAAAGGTTATGAAAAGCTTGGGTAAAAAACTAAGCAAATGGGTGGTATTTATAGAAAACCCAAAACTTGGCCGTCAAGGTGCTACGGATCCAGGTATGGTGGATCCGTATGCCTATTTAGGTGGATCCGTGATCCGCAACTTTCCAAAAATATGGACAGGGTTGATTTTCAAATCTTTTCAAAATCTTTTCAAATCTTTTTAAATCTTTTGCTTAGATCCTTAATGTACTTATAAAATCTAATTTGATATTGTTCTAGAAGGAAAATATCTTGTAAGATTTGTTTCCAAAAATGGTTAAACAAGAATAATTAGTTTTGTCTTTATTCTCTAATTATTTTGTCCTATTATCTAATATGGCTAGACATGTTTTGATCTTCCAAGATTGTTTCCTAATATGGAAGATCTTGTCTAGTTAAGTTAGTGATTAATTTTGTCCTATTGTCTAATATGATTAATCACATAGTTTGTTAAATGGGTTGATCATAATGCAACTTAACAAACATATTCATACCTTTTGTTGAAGCATGAGTAGACTCGAGACGTCGAGAGGTGTTGATGAATGTATGCGTTGATGAGTTGTGATCACGCGTAACTTGCTCATTTTACGTTATGTATTACAAGTTACTTGTTTGTCATTATTAAAACCAAAGGACTTGTTTAGTTTAAATATCGTAATATTTGCACTAACAATCTCCCCCTTTTTGATGATGACAAATATGTAAACTTGTAACATAGTAAAATTTAAAAGTTACTCGTTTACACTTCCTTCTCCCCCTTTTGTCGAAACAAAAAGGTGTATGCTCCAATCCGTTGATCCTTCTCCGTTAACACTCTTCCATCCCTAAAAGGGTGTGTCCTTGGAGTTAAACTTTGTTTCTCCCTAGAAAGGCGAGCTTGCATCATCCCTAGTGAAGTTATACTTCAATCTTCATCTTCTAAGTAGCTTAAAGCTATCTACATTTGATGCCCTGAGCTCCACCCTAGCTCCTTTCACCTCTTATGATTATTTGACCTTGATTGCTAATGAATCCATGATAAACAAAGGACTTAACTTACGTCAAAACGGTTAGTTATTGTGCAACTTTAAAATATATACATTGATATGTGTGACACACATAATCCGTTTTATATAAAATGACCCTAAAAGACAAATTGTGCTTAAAATGCTTGTTATTGCTTGTTTTGTCTTTGTGATTGTCTAGGTATGGACTAATGCAAATATAAAAAACAAAAATGGTCAAAAAGGACAAACACGGACCCAGGGAAACGGATAGAGTGTCAGAGACAGGAGATTGCTTTTCCAAGGTCAACAAAGTAAACTCAATGGTCAATAATTGGTCAACTACTAGAAGACAAAAAACCCTCCAAATTACCAATCAGCCCTCAATAAACCTAATGGCAAAAATGGTCCTAAGACCAAACGGTGTTAATCTTTAATAACATAATATATATTATTATTATAACCCAAAAAATAACCGGCCATAAACCAAAGCCCAAGTCATCCCTCCAAACCACGTGTCAAAATGGTCAAACAAAGATATAAAAAGGTTAAAAAAGGGCGCGAACCCTTTTTACTATTCATTCATCGTCTTCACGATTTACCTAGCCTCAAAACAAGGGGTAAATGCAAATGAGGAGTGGCTTATTGCAATTCAAGTGACAATGTCAAGGTGGCTAAGAATAGTCATTCCGAGAGCTTTGATTGGATGAAGACACAAAGAAATGACCGGCGGGTATGAAGAATAGCAACAAAATGATGGGTAATTTACACTAGTTAGTGCAAAAGAAGCTACAATATGGCCCTGACACACGGAATGCCCTCGTTGACAATCGGTAGATTTTGTGTGCTCATCATTTAATCCAACACATCATATGGATCCAATGAGGGATAGATATAAAAAGGTTAAAATAGGGCGCGAACCCTTTTTACTATTTCATTCAATAGTCTTCACGATTTACTAGCCTCAAAACAAGGGGTAAATGCAATTGATGGACGTGGCTATGCTATTCAAGTGACATGGTCCAAGATGGATTAAGAATAGTCATTGAGAGCTTTGATTGGATGAAGTCCAAAAGATTGATCACGCGGGTCATGAAAGAAAAGACACTTTGATTGTAATTTACACTAACGTTAGATGCAAAAGAAGTACAATGAGCCTGACACACGGAATGCCACGTGGCAATCTGTGTGCTCACTCATTTAATCCAATGGACATCAATAAGGATCCAATGATGGGAAAAGATTGAAAGGCCATGATCAAAGAGAGCGTCTAACTAACTGGATGGCCTAGAAGCATCATTTGAAGGCTATAAATACAAGCTCATGCCTCATACACATCATCTCCCTTTTTCTGCATTTTTTTAGGTTTTAGTAGCTTATGTAATTTTTCATTTAAAAGGTAATTTCCTTTTAAGCTTTTGTAATCTGTTTTGAATATCAATAAAATCATAGTTTGTTTTATAAATGTTGTTTGTGCTCCTTTATTTTTAAAAGCTCATTTTTATTCAAATATTGTTTAATAAGCTTGTCACTGTCTATAAGCTCATTATAAGCCTCTAAGTCTTTAAGATTAGATAGAGCTCAAATTGATCAATAATCTACTTAAATGTTTAAAATCAGAATACCTTTAATATAAATATGGATTTGAGCTATTTGGATTGATGAACCTAAGCTATGGAAGAGATCATAGACTTAACTAGCTTATCCTTGTGTTAAGCTAGAGCTTGTTGATAGCCTCTCTTTGAGCATTATTTAAGCTTTGTTGTGCTAAGCACAATTATAAAGTTCTCTTTCATTTCAGTTTTTAGCTTATTGGTCATTTCTGCTTATTCTGTGCTTATTTTAGTTATTGTTCTAATATAGCTATATTTGTTATTCATGATTCATTATTTTTAGTTTATATCACTTAAATCTTAGAATTCATTAATCTGCCTTTAAAAAACTCATAACAACATAAAAAAATATTAGCATATAACTAGTAAGCTTATAGATTCTGTTATTTAGTAGCTTAATTTGACTTTTTAGGACTTTATTATTAGGCTTATAAGTATTTGGTATTAGCTATTTTGCTTCATTAAATCTGAAAGATCTAAGCTTAAATGAAGATTGAACATTTTAAGGGGTGTTTGGGTTAGGAAGTACCAAATCAAGTATGTACTGCCTTAGCATTTAGCCTTTAAAATTGAGTTCTATTTCATATTTGATCTTTAGATTAGGTATTTGAGTGTTTCTTCTTAGATCTAAAATCGTTATAGAAAGCTAATGTGTAGGGTGTTTGAATCTGTGATTGTTAGCTCAGGTGTATAAGCAGTTTGAGCTTATGCTTGTTTCAGCTAGTTTCATTAATCAAACTATCTTCAATTTTAGTTAATACAAGTGTTTAAGCCAAGTTTTTTTTAACCTGCATTTGTTGGATTTAGTTTAGGGACATTTTAGTGCAAACTGCATTTAGTAGTTAAAATCTACAAACTGTCACTCTCTAAAAAATAAGAAGGCCTTAAAATTTAGTTTTTAAGATTTAACTTTCAGCAAATAAGTAGATTACAGGTCATAGTTCATGAGTTAGCTTTTAGTTTTTTTTTTAAAAAAACTAGGTTATCTAGTAAGATGTTTTTAGCTATCAATTTGCATTTTGTCTTTTGAAAAATCAAATGTGTACTCAAAACCTACTAAGTAATTTAGTAGTTTTCACATAGCTTTTTCATTAAGCACTTAGTTTTCAAAATAATTTTAATGTAGATTTAGGTAGCTTTTTAGCTGTAGTATAGCCTGCATTAGCCAGATTCCACAGGATCCAATAGCTCATTGAAAAATAAGCTTAAAGGTCCTTGCAGGGCCTGTTTGGTTCTAAGATTTTCATTAAATGCTTATTAGAGAATAGTAGCTTATAGCTTGTAGGTTTAACTTAATTTTTGCTTAGACTAGCTCATTAGGATAGATTAAATTTGTTCTTAGCTTTTTAAAGTCAGAGTTAGCTTATTTTAGCTTTTTCATTTAAACCAAAAGCACCTAAGTCAGTAACTATTAGCTTTTTCATAGTGCTTTTTCTTTGCTTATTTGTATTTCAAAATGAATTTTCTCTGCAATTTTAAATAGCTTTTAGGTTAGGCTTTAAGTAGTAATTAATCTTATCTTCATAAGGTTCTGTCTTTGAGCTTAAAATTAAGCTCAAAGTTATCACTCTGTCTGTTTTGAAATCTGTGGGCATTCATTAAAGTTTAATTTGAATTTCAGCTTATGGCTTATATCTTTGTGCTTATTTCTTTCATAAGTAGCTTATTAGGGTAAACTTAAATAGTTAGTAGCTTATTGATCTCAGTTTTCAGCTTATTTCATTTTCTTAAGTTCTTAAATTTTGAAAAAAAAGCCAAAAAGAAAGTTAAGAGTTAAGTCTGTCTTTTAAGCTGATTTTTAGCTTATTTAGGGAATTTCATAAAAAGTTTCTTTTATTAAAAGTGTTTATTTTTAGCTTTTCTACAACTTTGTTTTTTAAAGTTTTTTCTAAAAAAAAGGAAGATGGAAATCGGGGGTGAGCAAGGCTCGAACCAAACTTTGTTTTTTTAAGTTTTTAAAAGTTTTTCTAAAGTATATCCTCACCCTTTATAAACGCCTCATAACACACGCTCACTACCAACGTGCCCTGTGGTCTTTTTCATTCTATGTTTACAAAATTTATTATTTGTATACGTTTTAGTCCTATTTAGTTAATAAGCTGTTTAAGCTTATTTCGCAGCTTATTCGTTAAGCTGTGTCCACGAGCTTATTTTTCCTAGGTCCCTCTTAGTTCAAGCTACTTTCTATAATTTTTTCAGAATTTTTATATTTAGTTTAGTATTTTTAAACATTTTTTTTATTAAAAACTTTAAAAAATCATAAAAAATAGAAAAATAATCAAAAAAATATAATTCTATTTTCTAGAAACATTTTGACTTTATTCATATAGGTCTAGGAAATATTTGTGATTTCCGTAGGGTTAAAATGAAAATTTTCTAATTTTAAAGTACGGGGATTCGTTTTCGTTCACGTTTTTCGGTTTTTAGCTCATTTTATTCCGTTTTTTGTCCTAGTTTTCTTTTTAAACTTACTTTTTAGCTCAATTAGTGTTTTATTAAAAGAGAAAAAAAAATCATTTTAGGTTTAATTTTGGAAATTTAGGTTTTTAATCACCATTTAGGTTCGTTTTCGTTTATAGTTAATGTTTAATTTCCGTTATTAAAGTTAGGTTTAAGTGTCACCTTTAACTTGCCCTTTTGTAGGATTTTAGAAAAACAATCATATTCGAACCATTCAAATCTTAGGCCAAAAAACAAACGTGGTCTCAATTTATAAATTCTCGATGAATAAGACCGGATAATCATCTTACCGGTATATATACGTTTATATATACTATCTACTTTGATACTCTTAAGCTCCCCCTAGCTCATTGCACTCCTATCATTTATTGACCTTGGTTGCTAATGAATCCATGGATCAAATTTGTTAAAAAGACTTTACCTACATGAAGAGTTAGTTTTGTGCAACATGATATATATTATGAATCAATAGGATAAATATATGATGAATGCGTGCATGCTTCTTATTGATGAATGCTCCCCTTTATTCGAGGCATCAAGGTACGATTAAAAACCTAAAAATAAGGTTAATGCAAAACTAGATTCTCCGTTAGACGAGTATATACAACTAAATGTATATAAGATGCACTCTTTAGGTGATTGACGGAAGCTCCCCCTTGTTTGGGGCATCAAGGAATCGAGTTATGGAGGCGTACTACAAAACAAAGTTAGTACATAAGCACACATATATATAATGACGATGATAGCGGTGTATATATTAAAAAATAGATATACGAGAATAGTGTTTAATCCTATGGTTTTAAAATTATGTTTTAGGATCAAGTAGCGCAAATAATGGATAAAGTGCTAAAAGATAAAAATCAAGAAATTTTGAATTTTGGCATCTGGCGAGGGACGGATCTACCAAAAGCATAGACGGATCCACCAACTTTGGATCCATCGATCCGTGAGACTCTCAAAAATAGGCAGAACCCATTTTTGCACCCAAAATCCAAAGCACTTAGCATGTAAACACTTAAATCATAAACAATAGCAATTAAGGGTCCTAAAAGGATAACATACTAAGTCATAAAGACGTTAAGCATCATGCAAGCAAAAATACATATAGTAAAAATATATATAGTACAAATAAAAATACATATAGTAAGATACTATCAGGGAACCTGATATGCATGTCTTAGGTATGAGTACTCTAAAGTATGAGACTTTCAACAAATGTTGGAAACTAGACACATGCAAGTGTTGTTAAAAAATAACAACCTAAATGATAAGAATGAAAAGAACCAAGACACATGCTTGATGGCTAAGACTCAATTGACACCAAATTTATCCAACCAATCACATAAACTTTAATAAATGAGAACGGACTTTGCTTATTGATTGACACACCATCGTTATGAGAATGACTTCTTCCAAGATGTCATTCGGATAAGAAGTACCATCGTATTTAGAACGACATATGTCTAAAGAAATGATTATCTACCAAAGATGATGATTTTAATTCAGATAGACTTTTGTCAAGGGTTGTATCGAGTTCCTAGGTCCTCAAGGTTTGTTTGTTAAGCATTATGTATGCTTTTCATGTGTGGGGTGTTCTAGGAAAAACATCGTTGGAAGACTTTAGGTCGAACTAAATGTTGACGATAAAGATGATTTGTTGAGAAGACATATTCTAAGTATGTCCTTAGAAGAGAAATTGTTATGACATATAAAAGTAAATTGATGTCATTAATATTTTAAAAAGTCATGCCAAAATATATATTAGAAAGAAGTTATATTATGACAAGAATAAATATAGTGAAAAATGATATGCACCTAGATGTAAATAAAAATGATTCCATATCATGGAAAGTGTGGAAAGATGAGCGAGAACAAAGAGGGAAGGTGTTGTGTTAAGGTTGGCAAAGACGATTTATACTAATATTGTGTTTTCACTAACAATGTGACTGGGTTGCATGTGATCCTAAGTGCATTGTTGGTTGTCAATGTTGACGAACAAAGGTGGATATGTGAGACGAGGTGGTAGTTCTTTCATAGTAACAAAAAATGAAAGACACAACAATGTGGTGACTTAATAACACTTAAAGATTGAATATCTTCTTTATGTTCTTCACTTGCTAGTAAGTGGAAACAAACTAAAAGACCCAATTATGGAAAAAAATAAAAGGATCACTTGTAATGCTTATTAAACAAGTGTGTAATGTTCTTGAGGAGATAATTTATTTGGTATGGGATTTTGCAAGTTAGGACCAACATTTGTTAGTGAGGGTGATAAGGTTGGTGAAGTGTTCTTGATGAAGTTGAAGATGTTCTTCATGTCAAGATTGTGTAGGTATTTGCTTTGAGTATAATGTTTTTATGGATTGATGGTTGTTGAACTAACTATCACTATAAAGAGTGAAGTATACTTACAAGTTTTCGTTTTAAAGTATTGATGGTTCACAAACTATCTATTACTATCAAGAGTAAACCATAGTTATAAGCTTTGAGTGTGTGGTAGACGACGTTCTTGTAAGGTTGACGTAAGGGTTGAAGGTTCTAGTGATGAGGCAAATATTCAAAGAGTGATGTGTTCTCGTGAGTTGGTTTCTAGTGGATAAGAATCACATTTATGAGTTCTTGAGAATATCTGGTGAAAGACTATATGTGAATGATTGATCCCGATACGTATATAAGGATAATATCAAAAATAGTATAGTAATAAGTATTACGTAAGGATTTAAGAAGATTACTTTTATCCAAAGTAAAATTCAAAACCTTCCGAGTCGTATCCCGACGAAGCGTGAATTGAGAATCGGTTAAGTTCGTGATCGCGTGCTTTGAATGATTTCAAGGATTTTGATTTTGGATTCTATTTCTACAACTACCATGCAAAAACAAATAAAGGCAAGCTAAAAACGAAAGAAATTAAGATTAAAGCACAAAAATGATAACAGGAATCTAAAAACGCGACTTAATACCTAAACTATTAAAATTTAACCTTAAAACTATTTTTTATTTTTTTTATAAATCCTAAATGATTAAAAATAATTTTAGAAAAAAGAATTATATTTTTTTGATTTTTATTTTATTTATTAAGAATTAAAAACTATTTAAATCTAAATTAATTATTAAAAATACACAACTAATTGTTAAAATTCTGGAAAAATTAGGAAAAATACTTTAAACTATTTAAAATCTAGGAAAATTGAAAACTAGAAAAGTTGCTAAACAAATAAGCAGTTGGCTTAAACCAAAAATGCATATAACAAATTAATTGTGTAAGTAAATACTTGAAAAAGTCCCAAGGGTAGTTGGTTAAGGAGTGTTATGTTGAGGCTTTCAGAAGGCAAGGTCGCAGGCTCGAGTCCTGGCCCTTGCTTTTTGCAAAAACTTTTTTTTTCTTTTAAGCACACTTGATAAAAAGCTAACAATAAGCAACTTTTGCAAAAAACACTTTTTCTAAGACTCACAAATAAGCAAGAAATGAGCTTTTGAAACTAGTAGTACTAATTTTTAGAGTTAATACTGTTACTCATGAATTAAAACTGCTAGACCTTTTTAAAAGCTAAATAAGCTAAAAGAACCCTAAATAAGCTAAAAACAGATGAAATACTAGACTCGATAAGTTCTTAGGACAAAACATAAGTAAACAAAATAAGCTAAAAGCACTTAAGGGCAATAAGACAGTTTGCACTAAATGACTTTAAAGCTAAAAACAGATCAAGCTTGATGTGCAAAGAGCTTATATTCTCAAAATCAGACCTTAAAAGAAAGTTATTCTAATCTAAATTTGCTGATAAAAACTAACTTTTTAAAACTTTGAAAATCTACTTGAAAATTATAACAGATTAGGACTTAGACCTACAAGACAATTGCACACTCATTCTAACTCATTTCTACTCCATAATGACTCAAAACAAGCATAAAATCAACACCTAAAAGCTACTAATCCAGATCTAAGTCGATCAAGCTTAATATTTCACAAAGTTGCCTTAGATTCGAACCTTGGTTACAATAAATCTTAAACTAGATAATAAGACTTTAAAAACTTAAGGAAACTAATTAATAGACCAAGCTTTAGCTTATTAAAGCTGATTTAAAAGCCAAAATGGCTTAAGCAGCACTAACAAGAGTTAGTGCTGCTTGAGCCAAACTCCCCCTTAATTTTTGGTTTTGCATTTTTATACTATAAAAGAGTGAAGAAAGCTAAAACAGATATTGAACTAAGCAAACAAATGACAAATAAGCACAATCCAACAGATAATAAGCAATGATAAGCAGATCTATAAGCTAAACATAAATAAGCTATTTTTTGGATTTTTTTGGATTTTTTTAACAGTTTGATATGAAAACAATTTGAAACTTAAAAACAGATTATCTAAGGTTCTAAATTAATGATATTAAGCAATTATAAGAGAGATTCAGCAAAAATAAGCACAATTAAAGGATTATTAAGCAGAAAATAAGCTAATGTATAAATAAGCAATAAAGAAGAGAAAAGGAGAAGTACCTTGATCCCAGCTAAATAGGGATCAATTTAGCTTATACAAGCTTAGATCTACAAGATTTAGCTTGTTAGAAACAAGCTGGGAAGTCTATAATCCCTTCCAAAATTGGCTTATCATCCATATCAAAAGCTGAGGTAATTTAGGGGATGATTTAAGTGAAAATATAAGCTCAGTTAAGCTTTTTAAGGCTTAATTGAGTATAAACAAGCTTTTGTAGTAATGAGGAGCTTATGAAAGCTTATTGGATTAACTTGAACAATTTTAAACCATAATTGCATAAGAAAAACTTGAATTAAACTTGAATTTAAATCAAACAAAATTTTATTATATTCAAAAGGTTACAATACTTGGAAAAGTAAATTACATGAATTTAAACCTATAAGCTACTTGAAAAGCTACTAAATACTACAAGCTTAAGCAAAAATCCTACACGTCTTGCTCTGTGTGTGAAAGCCTCCTTTTATAGGGGTGAGAGGAACCTTCTAGCCTTCAGGACGCTCCCATGATCTCTAATCCTGGCCCTTCAATCAAACTGCCTCACAATCATCATCTCTTGAGTCGTTGGATTGTGTGCCACGTCCTAATAGCCAATGGTATTGCTGAGGATTGCCAACATGGCTAATTGGGGTGTTAGTGTTGTCAGGATTCCTTCTATAAGTACATTAGAGCGTGTGATTTGGGGGATTTTACCCTGCGTGTGGTAATGGTGAAATTATGGAGGGAAAGGAGAAGGTGAGCAGTAACTTTGACCCTGACCTATATCATTGACTTTTGAAAACGGGTTATAAGACATGGGATTTTGGATTTGCTATTTGGACCAGGAGATGAGTTTTGGATTAAAGGATTTATGGTTATGGACTTTTATATAAAAGGCTAAGGTTTATAGGTATACATCTTAATGGGCTGACCCGGCCCAATAAAATGGGTCCGGGTTGGTCCGTAAAAGATGGGTACGCCTTCGGCTTCGGTTTTTCACGCTATTTCCAATCTCGTGCTCGGTTTTGTCTGTTTTGCCTTGGTTTTGTCCTTTTGTGCAATATCCGTTACGTGCAAGACACAATTCACAATACAAACGAATACAATGCATTTTTCTGTATTTATTGGTCATTATTGGTCTTTTTAGCTCGTTTTATTAGGTAAAAGGTATGTGTATTTAAGCACATACCAAAATCCCCCATACTAATCCATTGTCGTGTCCTCACGCAATGTTATAAACACACTTAGAAAACCAAAAATTTAAACTCCCTTAGACTAATTACCTCGAAAAGTAGCTAAGTGTTCATCTAAGGGAATTAAGAAATCATTAGTTTTGAAAAGCCCCCCGTTTTACCAATTTTATGCATTTATTATTATCATTCATATATATGATAACTTCACGGAACAAGAAATACTAAATGGATAAATTCATCGTCCTTGATTTTTCAGCCGCCCCAAACCAAGCTCAAAAACAAAATCATTGTTAAATACAAGTTAAGATGCTAACACTACTCATAAAAGCTAAATGTGAATGCATAACTACTTTCCGCTCTCTTATTCCTAGATCCTCTAAATATTTTATTATTATTATTTGTGACAAATAAATTAATGTCTTATTCATATAAAGTAGACCCGGTTTAGACCACAATTAGTTTGAAATCCTTTCCTAAAGAGACGATATGGTAAGAATAAGGTCCACATTAAGGTTCTAATTTTGCATGATTTAGGGGTTATCCTTTTTAGATAACCCCGGAGTCGGAATTTGGCTTTATTTTTATTATTATTGCAACATTATTAAACCTCGATCCTTTAAACAACTCCACATCGGTATGCGAGCCGACCATGGTTCAGGAGTCTTATTATGACCTCCGTGATCCTCGACCTTTTAGAAGGCTGCAACATCGGTTGTGAGCCGGCAAGATGCAGCAAACTTTTATCAGTCTCGGATTATTACTATGTGCCTTTTTTAGAAGACTGTCACATCGGTTGTGAGCCGGCAAGAGGCAGTAAACTTTTATTAGCCCACAGTTTTTATTATTATTACCTCCACCCTTTAAACGACTACCACATCGGTTGTGAGCCGGCAAGAGGTAGTGGTCGTATTTCGGCTTCGGTTTATTACATAACTTATTATTATTAGCCAAATTTCACGTCTTGTGGTCTTTTAACTACCTAGACAACAGTAGCGAGCCGTCAGGAATCGGTAGCCTGTTTCCCCACAACACTGACAAAACCTCGATGTGTACCTTACTTTCGCCAGAAAGAATATCTACAAAGTGATCTAAACTAAGAATCGCAAAAACCTAAAGTAACTTTATTTATTCAACAATTATATAATGTTTATTAAGCTGATGGGAGCAAAAAGCAACAATTAACCTCTATGAGCCTTAAAGAGATCCAACTACTCTATGTTTAGCATCTAACTTATATAAAATTCTATCATTTTTTGTTCTTCGCAAATTTAAAATCTTTAATAAAAAGATCCGCGAATACTTAGTCTAATAAAACAAGCTTTGCATATTTGAAGTCTATCATGGAAACTTGCAAACTCCTGGCTCTTTATAAGCTAGAATTTGCGTTTTAAAGCTTCTTATATAAAAGACTAGCAAAATCTTAAATTTATATAAGTTAAGAGGCAAGCTAGAGCGCAACATGCTCGATCAAGTTGAAATTTATTCCTTAAAAAGACAAAACTACGTGTCAAAACACTTTTTTAATCAAACAAAAATTTTAAATTTTGGCATATTTTTGCTATTTTTGGTTGAAAACGGGGTTACGTGAAGACAAGGAAAATGCAAGTAAGATCAAATCGAAAGATCCCCCCATACTAGAACTACACATTGTCCTCAATGTGAGACTGTCACCCCCATACTAATTTCAAGGCATAATCCAAATATTAAGGGGTCTCTACACAAATCTAAAGTCGTTTATTAATTATGCTAATAGATAAACGTGAATCAATAAGATCTAGGATATCGGATTCCCATATATAAGCATGCGAAGGATTAAAGATCGAGTGGACGATGGATAAAACCACGAGCACGAGAGTCTTCATAATCCGGGCAATCTTGGACATAAAACACAAAACACGAAACACGATAAAGGAAGAGGCGAGCCTCCTCACATCACACTTATTCTTTATTGTACTGCTACAAAGGATAAGCATGGGTTGCCACCCGCGAAGCTCTTGTTTTTGTTAACCGAGTCACGAGCCTGACTCGGTCCCTGAATTTAGTGGTCCATGGGGAAAGTTTGGAGATCCGGGATAACCCATCGGTGGTATGTCCCCTCCAAAGTAATGTTTAAGTCTATGACCATTCACCTTGAAATTTGGTCCGTCGGTTTGAGATAACTCGATGGCACCATAAGGGAAAACTTGAGCAACGGTGAATGGTCCGGTCCAACGGGTTTTAAGCTTGCCCGAGAAAATCTTTAATCGAGAATTAAAGAGAAGAACTCGATCACCAACATTGAAAACGCGGTTTTTAATCTTGGAGTCATGAATCTTCTTTGTTTTCTCTATGTATATTAAAGAATTCTCGTAGGCTTGATCTCAGAGTTCATTTAGTTTATTCATTTGAACTTTTCGGTGATCACCCGCGGTCTTAAAGTCAAAATTACAACGTTTTAAGGCCCAATAGGCTTTGTGTCCAAGTTCGATAGGAAGATGGCAAGCCTTTCCGTATATGAGCTTATAAGGAGTGCACCCAATGGGTGTCTTGAATGCGGTACGGAAGGCCCATAGTGCATCAGACAAACTTATCGACGCATGAAGCACGGTTTGTTTCACCTAAGGTCTTTCTATGAAAACGTTCAGACCACATTTGAAACCCTCCAATTGTCCATATCATTTTTGATGATACTCGGTAGAAAGACTATAGTAACTCCATATTTAAGCATAACTTTAGCAAATTGATCATTACAAAAATGGGTACCGCGATCACTAATTATAGCACGAGGAGTTCCAAATCGGGTAAAAAGAGATTTTAAGAATTTAATAACAACTCGGGCATCGTTAGTGGGGAGCGCTTTTGCTTCAACCCATTTTGACAAGTAGTCGACGGCTACAAGAATGTACTTGTTCCCTCGAGAAGACGGGAACGGTCCCATAAAATCGATGCCCCATACGTCAAAGATCTCGCAAACTTGAATTGAATTTTGAGGCATTTCATCATGTTGCGAAATTTTGCCTTGACGTTGACAAGCGTCACACCGTGTGACCAAGTCATGGGCATTACGGTAAATAGTCGGCTAATAGAAACCAGAATCAAAGACTTTCTTAGCGGTGTAGTTGGCACCATGATGTCCCCTGGTGGGTCCATTATGGCAATCCGTGAGGATATCAACGGCTTCTTGGCCGTGAACACATCGTCTAATCATTTGATCCACACGAATCCTAAACAAGTAGGGGTCATCCCAAAAATAATGCTTAACATTCTTAAAGAACTTTTTCTTTTGTTGGGACGACATCCCTTTAACAATAAAATTCCCCGCATGGTAATTTGCAATGTCTGCAAACCATAGGGTACTAGAATCACCATGAAAAGATATCATTCCAAGGGTCTCAAGAGGAAATGTTTCATTAATTTCCTTTTTCTCGAGATCACCTTGATGAGGGTTCTCTAATCTTGATAAATGATCGGCCGTGAGATTCTCTGCTCTCTTTTTTATCATGAATAATGACATCGAATTCTTGGAGTAGGAGAATCCACCGGAGCAACCTCGGCTTAGCATCTTGTTTAGCAAGAAGATACTTAAGAGTCGAGTGGTCCGTATACACTATTTTCTTTGATAAGACTAAGTAAGGCTGGAATTTCTCGAAAGCATATACTACGACTAATAGTTCTTTCTCCGTCGTTGTGTAATGTGCTTGAGCATCCATCATGGTCTTACTTGCATAGTGTATAGGCTTAAAATTTTTGGTCTTTCATTGCCCCAAGACTGCACCTAACGCGTAATCACTAGCGTCGCACATAATTTCAAATGGTAGGTCCCAATCAAGGGAAACTAAAATCGGGGCTTCGTTTAACTTTTTCTTAAGTATATTAAACGCTTCAATAAATTCTTTCAAGAAAACAAACGGGGTTTCTTTTTTAAGAAGATGAGTCATCGGTCGGGCGATTTTAGAAAAATCTTGAATAAATCGATGATAGAATCCAGCGTGACCTAAAAAACTTCGAACACCTTTGACGGAAGTCGAGTGAGGGAGTTTAGCTATAACATCAACTATAGCTTTGTCGACCTCAATCCCGGACTTTGAAATCTTATGCCCTAGAACAATGCCTTCTTTTACCATAAAATGGCATTTCTCCCAATTTAGAACTAAATTAGTGTCTTCGCACCGTTTAAGCATTTTGTCTAAATGGGAGAGGCATGACGAGAATGAATCCCCGAAGACCGAGAAATCGTCCATAAAGACCTCCATTGTTTCCTCGATCATGTCGTGGAAAATGGCCATCATGCACCTTTGGAATGTGTCCGGGGCATTACATAAACCAAAAGGCATACGTCGATAGGCAAAGCGTCCCATAAGGGCAAGTGAAGGTGGTCTTATCTTGGTATTTGAAAATATCCAGAAAAACCATCTAGAAAACAATAGTATTCATTTCCCACGAGGCTTTCGAGCATTTGGTCCATAAACGGCAACGGAAAATGGTCTTTACGAGTGGCATCATTAAGCTTTCAGTAATCAATACAAACACGCCATCCGGTAACTAGTCTCGTTGGAATCAACTCATTATCTTCATTTTCAACAACGATCATACCACCCTTCTTAGGCACACAATGAACGGGAATCACCCACGGACTATCGGAGATAGGGTAAATCAATCCGGCGTCAAGGAGTTTGATAACTTCCTTTTTGATAACCTCATGAATTTTTAGATTTACTCTTCTTTGATGTTGAATCGCCGGTTTGAAATCGTCTTTCATTAAGATCTTACGAGTACAAAAACTAGGGTCGATACCCTTAATGTTAGAAATTTTCCATGCGATGGCCCGTTTGTGTGACTTAAGAACTTTTAAAAGGGCGGCCTTTTCTTCATCTTTTAATTCTTTAGAAATTATGACGGGCAATTTATCGGTTCCTTCTAAAAACGCGTATTCAAGATGAGACGGTAAATCCTTGAGCTCAAGCTCGGGAGGATCATCAATAGAAGATTTTATCATTTTAATTTCCTCAAAATGAAGTTCCTTCGGAGGGAGAGGAGATGATGGATCATCATTTAATAACTTCTCGAGTAGAAGAAGGTCTCCCTCCGGATCAAAGTCGGCATCATCAATTCCCGGTGGAATTGAATCATTTGTAAGACAAGCTTCGATTTCTTCCAAAATGAAGTCACCTCCTTCAAAAGGAGTGAGAGAGGGAAAAGAAGTAGAAAGGATAGGATCTAAAGACGGAGTGGGATTGCCACTTTTAGAACTATCTGAAAAACCGAGCACTTCTTGAGCATACTCCTCACATGAAACGTCGATGACATCGATTCAATTAACCGATTTAGCATTATTGTAGGAGTATCTCGAAGTTTGACCAACTTTAAAGGTTATGGCTTCATCATCAACTCGGAGAGTTAATTCTTCACCGTAAACATCAATCAAATCACGTGTCGTCCTTAAAAAGGGTCTCCCGAGAATTAAGGGAACCCGAGGATTAACAACATAGTCAACGACTACGAAGTCGGCCGAAAAATGGAACTTTCCTACTTTAACAAAGACATCTTTGGCAATAACGGATGGACTAGTAGTCGATCGGTTTGCAAGTTCAAGAATCATTTGAGTATGAGTAAGTTCGTGGAGTGAGAGCTTCTTCCATATGGAAAGAGGCATCAAGTTGATGCTTGCACCAAGATCGGCCAAGGCTAAGCATTCAACTATCTCCGAAAAATTGCATGGAATAAGAAATTTGCTGGGATCTCCAAGTTTTTCGGGTAACTTTTTTAGGATAACCGCCGAACAATTCTTATTCATCGGTGTTTTAAAGCTAATCAACAATTTTTCTTTGTATAAGGAGACTTTTGAAACATTGAAGCAAATATCGGCATATGTAAAAAGCATCCGCAAAATAGAGCTCAAAAGTGTAATTCCCAAAATATATCAACAATTTTGAAGCTAGATTATCATCTTTTTCACTAAGCTTCTGTTTGTTAGCTCTTAAAGGATAAAGTTATAAACGGTTTAGGATTAGGAGCAACAACGGGCTCATCAATTAGAACTTGAGTTTGGACTATCGGAGGTTGGATGTTTTTGGTACTCGGTTTTCAGCGTATCCTTTATCACCGTCGGGTTTCCCGTTTCACCACTTTGGAAGAGTGGAATAGAGTTCCAACTAAGAGATACCACTTCGGGTGGGTGAATGCTTTCAAGTCACCTCTCCGGGTTAGCAACTGTTTTTGGCTGAAGGAAGTGATTCCCTACCCAAAGAAGAAGTAGTGTTCATTTGAAAAAAACTACTCATCATGTTCTTAATATCATTCGTTAACTCATTCTTTAACTCATTCTTGAACGCATTGTTCTGCCTAGTCAACGTAGTATCCATATCTTTCTTTAATTCCGTCCTCATATTGCTTATTTGATTTTGCATTACTCTCATATTAATGTCATTTTCCTTCATGTAGTTCGAGAGATCGTTTGAAGGTCTAACTTGAGGTGGAGCTTGATAATTCTGGTTACCTTGATTGAAAATTACTTCCTCTGGGGGGTTGGGGGGGGGTTTTGATATAACCTTGATTTTTGATGAAACGTTTTTTTGATTATTATGCACGGGAGGAAACCAAGTGGTCCCATTTGATTGCTAAGACGATAATTACGGGTCTCCTTGAGGACGATTCCCTTGATCTGATTATAGTTGCTGCGATGCAAAAGCATTGAAAAGTGTTTGCTCATCGTTTGGCAGACACTCCATAGGTAGAGATGCGGTCCACCACAGTCCACACAACATTTAAGAAATTACTTAACGTCTCTGAAAAAAGGTGAGTTCTTAACATGACGAAGCATAGCATTAACGACATCAGTAAGAGCGGCCATCTCCGATGGACATGCCGTGGTAGAAGAAGAAGTATTAACACTCACTTTGGAAACAACCGGTTTGTTTTGTGAAGTGCAAACTTTCGACTTATTTTTGATAATTGTCAAAGCATCTCGAGGAGTTTTAGTCAAAAGATTACCACCGGCGACAACATTTAAAGAATCTTGATCGGTTGGTTTTAAAACATTGTAGAAAGTATCAAGTTGATGTAATTTCGTAAAACTGTGATGTGGGCATGCACGAAGGAGATCCTTGAAACGGTCATATGCCTCACTAAACGTTTCCTCAAACTTTTGTTGAAAATTTGTGATTTCATTTCGGAGATTTGTAGTTTTGTTATTTAGGAAGGAGGAAAGAATTGGATAATGAACTAGGAAAACCAAGGACTTCCCAAATAAGAATAAAGAACGAGGGGTTCTTATTATGAGCCAGAATCCCGTGCTGCCCCCTCGATTAAAAATGGAAAAAGCATAAGCCTTAATCGACGAAATTAGGCACATCTTTTATTACTTAATCGTGGAATTAATCTTGTTAAACTACGATGTGAGCATGAGGGTCTTCTTTCTCAAATCCGTAAAATTGTTTTAAAGTTACAAGATTTAGAAGACCATGTTTAAGCTTAAAATTCTCCGCGAGAATAGCGGGAATAACGATAAGCAACTCCCGTAGACCCTCGTGGGGGGTGCTTGGAAATATCCGCCATAGTACGTTGATCTCCATCGTAACTACGGAAGTCCCTTCAAGAGAAAATGGTTCGACTCTTTGCTTGGAACGTCTATGATTACGATGTTTCAGAGTCGTGGAAGATTCGACAATTAAATTCGATGAAGAGCGGGTGCGCATGCACTAAAAATAAAATAAGAAAAATAAAAAGAAAAATATTTTTGTAACCGATAATCGAACAAGTGTAAGGTAGCTCTCTAGAAAATGCACAAAGAAGCGGAGGAGCGGGTAAGCGTGAAGCGTTTTAAAAACCTTCTCCTTTCGGGTCAGAAGTCGTAGATCAACCCTCCTATACCTCACTTAATGTTTATAATCTAAAGTGAGCCGATTTCACAAGTGACACAACGGTTGTTTTTGTTTTTTAATATTTTTTTGGTTTTTTAAATACTTTAGGAAAAGTATTTTTGGTTTTTTTCTAATAAATCTACGAAAATAAATCGAGAAAAATAAAATATTTTTGTATTTTTAAGTTTTATAAAAGAAAATAACAAAATGATAACTTCACGAGGAAGAGTTGATCACCTTCTTCTTGGTCGTACCTATATAAAATATAAATATAAATAATTAAATATAAGGGTAGCAATCAAAAGAAATCGCATTAACCGGGAAGTATGATTCCCGGGTCGTTATTTCCCCAACGATTTATGAAATTGAAACCACGTTTGAATTCGAACAATGAGTTGAATGGAATCAAAGATTGATTTGATTTTCTATATCTACTAATTAACAACAATTAAAATAAGCAAATGAAAACAATTAAGCACAAAAACAAATAACGGGCACGAAAATAACGCGACAAATAAGCAACTATGATGAAATTAAAACCTATGGATGCAAATTTAAATTAAGATAAAAGAAATTTTTCTAAAAAAGAATTATATTTTTTTTTGCTTTTTAATATTTTTTATGAATTAAAAACTAATTTAATCTATTTAAAATCCTAGAAAATAGAAAATTAATTCCTAAAAATTCTAAAAAATGATTTTCTAACTTAGAAAAATCTAAGAAATGATAAAAACTCAGGAAACTATTTTTAATTTTAAAATCCTATTTTTAAAACTAAATTAAAAAGCTTAAAAATGAAATTAAAATCTAAAAGTGACTTAAATTATTTTAATGCATGAAAACCTAAAAGTAATGATTCTAAATCTAAAAACTATTTTTTGATTTTTTAAAAATTATTTTTCTATTTTTTATTGATTTTCGAAAATTTCAAACTAAGAAAAATTATAAAAAATAAACTAAAAATGATAAAAATCTGGAAAAATCACCAAAACTCCTAAATGCTCTAAGGAATGCAAGAAAATTAAACTCAAGCTCCCAACTTATCTGATAAGCTAAGAAAAAGGTAAAATAAGCTACGATTTGGTTTGGGCTTTTTGGCCCAAAATGTGTACAAGGATTAAATGAAAGAAAATGTAACTGGATGAGCTATTGTAGCAAACTGGTTACGTCTATGGGTGTGTGAAGGCAAGGTCGTGGGTTCGAGTCCCAGGCTTTGCTTTTTGTTACTTTTTTTATTTTTGAAACTTTTAAAAGCTAAAATGCAGACAAGCTATAAACAAACAGCTTTTGTGAAAGAAGTTATTTTAAAAGCTAAAAACAATAAGCTAAAAATGCTTAACAAGAAGGACAGATTCACTACTACTTATTTTTTAACTTTTTTTTTTGAAAACTTATTAAGCTACAAAACTAAATAATCAAATGGCAAAGAATTATAAGCTAATTTTATACTAATCCTAACCTAGTAAGCTAACATGGATAGAAATAAGATCCAAAAAGACAAGCCATAAGCTGAAATTCCAAGTAAGCTTTTATATGAAAACTACAAACCAAACAGACCCTAGGCAGACTTTGAGCTTAAAATTAAGCTAACTAACAAGAACTTTAAGCAAAACAGCTTATACCTACTTAGAGCTTATCCTAAAGACTACTTAAAAATGCTTTTGAAAGGTATTTTGGAAAACAAAAGCTCATTGAAAAAGCTACTTGAAAACAGACAGATTGCTCAGAACAAGCTGAGTTTTGGTTTGGTTAGAAAATGAAAAATGCTTAATTTTGAGCTTAAAAACAGATAAGCAAATAGGCTACTTTTTGAAAACTAAATAAAAACAGATGAAATATGACCCTAGACTTATTTGAATGCTGAAAATCAAAATCTAAGTACTACTTTTATTCTATAAAAATTAAACTTGACAAAGCTACTTTTTCCTAAATTACCTACTTATGCAGTTTTAACCAAATTGACCCATACTTAGAACTAGTGAATGCAGACCTAAGAGACTTATTTGGACATTCTAAGAACTCAAAACTAAGACTAATGAATGTACTTTTATCAGCTAAAAACCAAATAAGCTATAAATCCAACTTTTACTGACTTAATAGATCTCAGATTCAATTATTAAGCTAGAAACCCTATGAAAACTTGATATCAAACTTCAAACTACCTAGAATTCTTACTAATCATCCTATAAATGAAATCTAACTTCAGAATTAAGAACCTAAGGATCACAAACAACAGCAACTCTAAGTTAGAGTTGTTGTGCCAAACACCCCTTTATTTTTTCAAAAATCATATTTAAGCCTTGAAAATTTAAAATCAATGAACAACACTTATCTACCAGATATCAAACAGCTTATGACAGACCTTATGAACATTTAACAACAATCAAATAAGCCAGAATCATTAAGCTACCAACTATGCTACTTATTTTTGGATTTTTATAGATTTTTAAGACAAATTATGAAAAACTAAGATCTAAGCTATAGAAATCAAAAACAGATGATCAAACATAACTAATAAGATATAAAAATCAATTATAAGCACAAATAAGCAAGTAGATAAGCATAATAAGCAGATTCAAACTAGAAAATTAAAGACAGTGAAGATAAAAGAAGACTTACAAAGGCCTTAGCTAAACAAAGGCTAAATAAGCTCAAAGAGCTGTCTACAAGCTCTAGCTTATCACAAGGATAAGCTAGTAAAGTCCTATAAGCTCTTCCATTGTAAGCTTATCATCCAAATAGCTTATTTCCATTTAGCAAAAGTATTAGGCTAATTTTAAGGGTTTGAGTAAATTAGATTGCTTATTTGAGCTCAATCTGAGCTTATAGACTCAGAGAGCTTATGATGAGCTTTTGAGAAGCTTGTGAAACAGTAGACAAAAACAGTTGGAATTTTAAAATCATATAAGTAAAAAGACAGATTATGTAAAAGTAAACTTTGATTTCATTAACTAAAAACTGAGTTACAAAACTTTTAAATTGAAATTACAAAAGCTTAATAGCAAATTACATTTAAATGAAAAATTATTTAAGCTACTAAAAACTAAAAACGGGAAAAAAGAAGATGATGTGTGTGAGGAGAAGGCTTATATTTATAGCTGCACAATGAAGCTTCTAGGCTATCCAGTTTGTTAGACGCTCCCAATGATACTAACTTTTCATTAACAACTGAAATAGCATCTTTAATTTAGGCCCTTGGATGAGAATGTCACACGGATTGCCAGCGTGGCAATCCGTGGTTTGTTTCCCCTCTTGTGCTTCTTTTAGCTCGGAATTAGTGTAAAAATCCCATCCTTGTGTATTTCTTTGCTTCCACGTGGCATTACCCTTGTCCAAAATGACCAATCATAGCTCTTGAGGTGACGTTTTTGTTGCTGACATGTAGCTTAGTACTTGAATTATTCTTCCACGTCATTAATTTCAATTTACCCTTTGATTTGAGCAGGGTAAAATTTGAAGGAGATGATGAATAGTGGTAACAATTTTTCGTGCCTTTTTACCCTGTATACGTTTTTTGAGTATAACTGTGAGGGGCGTTGACTAGGAATATGGGCTTTTGACTTGGGCTATTGGATAGGGAATTGGGCTGGTTTGTTTGGATTTGGGTAAATTAAAGAGATAACGAGTGTTATCTCTTATAGTATAAAGAGATAACGACCGTTAGGGCTTTAAGGGTTAATTTTGAAATATGTTTAACAATGAGGGGCTGTTTTGGGTGTTTTGTCATTTAGTAAGTTGACTTTGGTTGACCAAGGGTTTACTGGAGTTGACTTTTGACCTTTCTTGCTATTAAATCCTCGGTTCTTGTACACTCTTTTCCGTCTCATATTCGTGTTTGTCCGGTTTTGACCATTTTCTTGCGATTTTTGCTATATCCGTACCTACATAACCACAAAGACAAAACAAGCAATATACAAGCATTTTAAGCACAATTTTTTCTTTTATGGGTCATTTTTGATATAAAACGGATATGTGTTTTCACACATATCAGCTCCCTAATGTATCTCACTGCCAGCAGACCCGACCTTGTATTTGCGGTATGCATGTGTGCTAGGTATCAGGCTTCACCTACCAAAAAGCGCCTTGAAGCACTTAAACGGGTCTTTCGGTATCTCAGAGGAACCATTAATTAGGGTCTTTGGTATCCTAAAGACACAGCTATGGCACTAACGGCCTATGCAGATATGAACCATGCAGGTTGTCAAGACACACGAAGAAGTACGTCAGAAAGTGCTCAGTTCCTTGGAGATAAATTAATCAGTTGGTTATCAAAGAAATAGAAGAGCACTGCGATCTCAACTACAGAGGCATAATACATTGCCATGTCTGGATGCTGTGCTAAGATACTTTGGATGAGATCACATCTCACAAACTAAGGCTTTGCCTTTAATAAAATTCCCTTGTATTATGACAATCACAATGCCATTGCTTTATGCTGCAATAATGTCCAGCACTCCCGGTCCAAGCACATTGACATATGACACCATTTCATAAGAGAGCATGTTGAGAAAAGCGTGGTTGAATTGTACTTCGTGTCGACGGATTATCAGCTCGCAGACATATTCACAAAAGCATTACCAAGAGAGCGGTTCGAATTTCTACTCCCGCGACTTGGTATGAAGAGTATGTCTTCGGAAACTCTTAAACGTCTTCAAGAAGGAGAAGAGGAGTAAAATATGGTCTTCCTATATCCTATGTAAATATGTACATATTCAAAACCAAAAAGAAAATACAAAAATTTAAACCTTATAAAAACCATACAAAATCAGAAAATAGAAAATACCAAAAATAGTTTTTCAAGACATGTCTTTCGTTTATCGATAACATTTACGGACCTAGAAATGTCATTCAATAATGACACGGGTCTTTAAATGAAGCTCGAACGAAAGTTCACACTCTTCAAAACATGTCTTTAAGGCTTGCAGTTATTTCAGACTGTAACCCGTTTTTCAAATTGAGGAAAGCATGTCGCCAAAAAGACGTCTGTTCCTAACAACGGGTGATTAAGTTCTCCCGGGCATGGATCACGTTATATCCATGCAACCTCGATCTAATGTACGCTTTTGTGCATTATTTCCTGATACAGAAGAGAAGTCTTCTGTCTATCCTTATAGTTTTCCGTCTATGATTCTTCAAAAAATTATTTGGTTTTCACATGGTGGTTTAATGTTGTTGGAAAATCAATCGGACTTATGTTTTCATACATTTGTTACTTAATCAACGACTACAACTCTTTCACTAGAACACGGGTCATTGATTGAGGGGGAGAGTATTTTTCAAATTTTATGACATCTAACGGGCATCTTTTATACATCGTATAAATAATTGAAAAAGATTTTGTATCTAACGGGGTTACAGTTTAAGGGGGAGTTAAACCTGTGCTAACTCTAAATGGCCAAATTTTGTCAGTTATATGCAAGTATAGGGTCTTATGTGCTATTTGCTTCCTAGACTCATAAAATATTAAGGACCATTTGTACCATTTATGCATCTTAAATAATCCCTTAGTAATACTAATGCCTTAAATAGAAAAGAAAGTAGAAAGTGAGGGGCTAAATATGCCAATTCATGAAATTTTAACCTAGCTATAAAAGGTCCTCTGCGTTTTGACCAGGTCAAACCTCCAAAAATCTAGTCAAACAATTTTCATCTTTTTCTCTCAACCCAAAACGCAACATATTGCGATTTGATTGATTCGTGGTCTTCTGTGTGCTTTCGTGTTTAGGTAATGCTTGGTTAATTTTCTAAATCATCTATCAATGCTTTATCCATAATTTCATGGCCCTAATCTCATTAAATCTTATATTTTGAAGGTTTTCATGCATAATCGTCATCTAAATCTAGGTTAGTGTTTGTAATTGAGATTTGTTTGCTGGGTTAACATTAGATTACACATATGATGCCTCATTGATGTCCTATTTTGTTTCCCCTATCTCTCGTTTATGGCCTAATTGATTTTCATGTGGTTAAGTTTACTTTTACTAGTCAAACGACCTTAATTGTTGTTGCTATATGTTGTCATTGCTTGCAAGATGATAAGGAATAGTGCTTAGATGTTATTCAGTTGCCTAATCGTTCTTAGGTTTTGATTTAGTGAATATTGGAATCTGCGTATTTGAAAGGTTCTTGGTTGCATTTTGCTTTATGGTTCTTGGTTGCGTTTTGTTATAATGTTCTCGATTGCGTTTTGCTTGAGATTCTAGTTTGCGTTTTGTCTGTTCATATTCCTTTTGCGTTTTGAGTATAACAGATTAATCACAGGTTAAAACGCAGTCATTGCGTTTTACTAAGAAGATCGTTAAAATATTAAAATATTAAAACCCTCATTTCAAAAAAAATTGATTGCGTTTTGTATATTTTGAATATAATATACCTTGCGTTTTGACGGATTGCGTTTTGTCTTACTGCGACTTGTCTCTTGCGTTTTGAAGTGTTTGCGTTTTGATTATTTTTATAAAATATTCATTGCGTTTTGATGGACTGCGTTTTGCTTGGTTGATGTCTGCGTCTTGTGTATTATTGCATTTTGCTGACTGTCTGCGTTTTGTATCTTGCGTTTTGTTGCCTGCGGTTTGTCCTATTGCATTTTGCCTATTACCTCTGCGTTTTATCTAGTATTTCTTGTCAATTGCGATTTGATCATTGTGTTTTGGTCATTGCGTTTTGTCTTCTCTTCCATGAGTTAACTTTCGTTGACTCAAGAGTTGACCAAATCTGTTAACCACCACTTTAACATGATCTCTGTGTCCTTTTCCAGGATTTAGTCCATAACTAATTAACTCCTGAGCACTTGCTCACATCTAACATCTCTGTTCTATATGTATGCCTTTCTGTGGATGTGATTGTGTAGATACAATGGCTGATGTTAATGTTAATACTCCTGCTGAACAAGCACCTGCTATGGCACCACCCACTCGTACTAATGATCAGGTCCTGCCTCGCAGCAGATGGGTGCTTGTAGGAAAAAGCAACTGCTATTTTGATGTAGAAAAGTCACAGAGCAATCCGATCTACAAGATTGCTGTGGATATTCTGAAGCATACCAACTTCTTCAGAGCCTTCACTGCTTCCTCGACAATTACATCGATCTATATTCAGCAGTTTTGGGACACTGTTCGATATGTCAAACACACCGGGAGTTACAGCTGTCAACTAGATGAGCAATGGTTCGATCTCACCAAAGACACACTCATAGACGCCCTTCAGATCACACCAGTCGACAACAATAATCCATTTTCTTCCCCACCAACACCTGATGCTCTCATCAACTTTGTCAACGAACTGGGTTACCTGGACGTTGTCAGAACCTTGTCTGCTGTCGTTACTAATAACATGTTTCAGCCGTGGAGAGCACTCACAACAATCATTAATTTGTGTCTTACGGGAAAGATCCGGTGTTACAAATTCTTTAGGGCGTCATCAATCAAGCCCATATTGATTATGCAGAGAGGATGTGGGAAGAGTTCACCCAATCCATCCATACCTTCATTGAAGACAAAAAGAATCTGGCACGGCATACTCAGGGAAAGAAGAAAGCCAACCTCATTGTGATCCCAAGTGTTAGGTTCACCAAGCTGATCATCCATCACTTACAAAGCAAGCACAAGTTCCACCCGAGACCAGGTTCTCCTCTTCATTTGCCTAATGAAGAACATGTTCTTGGATATCTCAAGTTCAGTGCAAAAGGAAAGAACATACAAAGGAAAGCCGCATAATTTGGGGGGTTTTTCTCTCCCCATAGGGGAGAGAAAACACTGTTTCAAAAAATAGATCTTGGCCGCCATCTAAACACTATACGACCATTCCTAAAATTGTTTCTCCACTTCATAGCCCACTTAGGGACACAAAACACTTGTATTTATACCCCCTTTCCAGCCATAGGAAGGGGTTGGTTGTTCATTATATGATAAACACACATAAGGTGCATTTTCTCTCACTAGAACTCACTTTCTCTCTCTAAGATAAATTGGCCAACCCCTAAATCATTCATTGTGTTATGATATCTAATATACTACATTTCTAAATTTTCAAGTGAGACGCTTTGGTTACTAGTATTAATCTCAGCATTTTCTTGAAGCTTCTTAATCCACACCTCTATTTCAGTACTTCTTCGTGCAGATTCCTCTTGATGTTTAGCTAATAATTCTTCTAAGCTCTGCTTTTTAGCCATCTTATATGGTGGACGATTATCAATCTTGGTATAGTATCCAAGTGGTCCTACACGAAACTTTCCTCCATTACTTCCGTTAAAAGGCGATGTTCGTCCAAATTCTCTATATCTGACCTCTTCCACTTGTTTAACTTCCTCGTTGAGGGGACAATCCTTGTCGAGGTGAGGTCCTTCGCAAATTTGGCATCCAACCTGGATTGCATGAACACTTTCCTTTAGCATTTTCATGTCTCGTCCCAGGTTGTCCAACTTGTTTACTAAAGCAGCTAGTCCAGCCTTGCTACTACTGCTTTCGATATTCCTACTTGTTGTACCGTCGTGCCATTTTTGAGAATGGTCAGCCATTGTCTGAATTGCTGTGAGAGCTTCGGCTGGTCTCATCCCGGGGATAGGTCCATGTGAATCAAGCAATTGACGGTTCATAGTGCTCAAACCCTTAAAAAAGATATTTACCTTTTGATGATTGTTGATGTTGTGGGTAGGGTACTTATATAGTAGGTTCTTTATACCGCTCCTAGGCCCGGTATAATGATTCGTCTTCTTCTTGCTTGAAGTTGTGAATATCTTCAAGCTGCTTTGCGGTCATGGAAGGTGGGCAGTACCTTTAGATAAAGGCTTTTTTGAGAAGATCCCAGGTATTGATAGTTCCTGGGGCGAGTCTGTCCACCCATCTTTTTGTGGCTCCAGTAAGAGTAAAGGGAAAAACTCGGAGCATGACTGCGTCTTTAGTGACTCCGGGAATATTAAATAAGCCAACGATGTTGAGGACCCGATCAATGTGATCGTGAGCATCACTCGTTTTGTTCCCGTAAGAAAGTGTTTCCCCAGTTGCGATGAAACTGACTCTTGATTTTGAAATTAACATTGCCTCTGATTTCGGGTTTAACCACGCCTGGTGCCTGGTTTTCTCGTGACAATGCTAGGTATTGTTCCATAGTGAGAGTATCGACGTTCTAATTCCGGCCCATGGTTCCGAAGATATAGAGTTGGAGAAAAAGAAGAGAATATAATCAAATAATTATAATTTTTTAGCTCCCCGGTAACGGCGCCAAAAACTTGATGCGTATTTTTCTTTTAAAACTATATTTTTATCATGTTTTAATATTTATAATACTCGATTCTACCTGACGACGCACTAAACGGGCAGATAACCCGATACTGGGTGTATTAAAAATGGTAAATCCGAGGTCGTCCCAAGAGCTAAGTTGTAATTAGTTTTAATTTGAAATGTCACGTTTTGAAAATGGTTTTTGAGTTGATTTAAATTAAAATTAAAAGAACAATAAAAATAAATAACTGAAAAGTAAAAGGATAGGAGATATCAAGAGAGAAAATGTGTTAACCTAGTTACTTCATTACTTAATGTAATGAAAACATTTTCTGTGTAATGTTAAACTAAAGGTGTCATTACTGGTTTCTAAGGTCGATAGACTTGAATGTACATATACAGTTTATCTATACTCCCTGCGATTCCGAATCAGTCTCGAATCATCTGGGAGGTAGGTTATCCAAGTTGCAGTGATTAATCCTAACTATTCCCAAAACATATCTAATAAACTATTAAGATTATTAACCCCCTCTAAAAGAGTTCATGTGCTTTTTAAGTATTGAGTGATAAGTGCGATGACCGGTCAGTTCCTACATCAGGTAAGGAGTTAGTGATCCTCCCTAGTACCCATTGGATCCCATCATGATAAGATAATCTATTAATGGGGCAAGCTAGGTCCAAACCACCCGTACTACAAAAACCCAGGGTTACACGATAGTCAAGGTTATCTAATGAAAACCATAATTTAACATGATTGAAAAATCATTAACAAAAGCTATTACATAATTGGCAGCACTTTAAGTGCTTAGCCGCTCATGGTAATTGTAACACAGTAAGAGATAGAAGAAATCATATACTGAAAACTCATAATTCTTACAGTATTCGTTTTGAAAGATTAAAATACAAAAGTAAGTAAATGTGCTCTCCTTGGACATCCATGTAGATTTCTTAGAAATGGGAAGCCCTTTGTCGCCTCTACTAATTGGCTGTTCTGTGGAGGAAAGTGATGTCGGAATAGCTTAATTGAGGACTCTTTTATAGATTTCGAAACTGTTACGAACGTAAAACTGTAAAGGTTGTACGCGCCGTAACCATCTTATACGGCATTCCATAATTAAGCAGTTGTTACGGCGTAACCAAATATGGTGTTACGCCATAACCTTCTATAACTTCCATATGTACGTGATCTTCATCCATATTTGTGGATCTTCATGGTTACGGCGTAACTGGATAAGGTGTTACGTCGTAACAATACTTTGTTAATATTTCCTTCCAAATATAGGGGCGTAACTAGATTATGGTGTGTAGCGCCGCAAAAGTCTTTCCTTGATCTCTCGTACTTGCTTAATTTATGTTACGGCGTAACCATTTTTGGTGTTACGCCGTAACATTCTTCAGAATTTACACTTTAAGTTCTTTTTCCCTTGTTTCTTGTCACTTTCTTGTATTTCACCTAAAAACTACAAAATAGCATAAAATATCTCGTTTTTGAGTGTTAGTGAAACATTTGCAGGTATTTTATAGGGTATTTTCCACCAAAAAGTATTAAATATTTGATGTTATCAAATATCCCCCCACTTGACTTCTGCTTGCCCTCAAGTAGAACCTGTTAAAACATTTCATAAAAAGATTTCTCGAAAATAACTTCATGAATGTATTTTATAAAATCTTATGCTAGAAAACTTCCAAAGTCCGAAACACCTCATGGAAATGGGGAGATTATAAAGTCACTCAGCTCTCCACTAGTCTAAGTGTTTCATTTCCGGGGTGATCACTCAATTGCACAGTCATAGCATGTATTATATCATAAGCTTGGAAAGTACACAAGTCTGTACCAGTTAGAATTAGGGTCTAAATAATCTTCAAAGGCAACAAGGGTAATATGGTTTAAAGGTGTGATTAAGGTTTGGAATGACATGGGATACACATTTAATAGTTGCTAATGTAAAAAACACAAAACAAATAGTCTAAAATAATCTATGGTTGTCATAACTAGCTACTGTCCATCCATAGGTCCAAGAGTCAAAGTCTGAAAATTTGATCTTCAATAATGGGCTACTAGCTCTATTCTTCATAAGTATCTGTATGATTTGGTGTAATAATGGGCTACTAGCTCCATTTTACAGAGATGTTTTGGTGCAATTATGAGCTACTAGCTCATTTTTTATTTTTTTATTTTGCACCATCTTTACATTTTTAGCACATGGGTGACCTTTTTTAGTTGCATCATGTTTTCTTCATGGTAAATATGCAAATGCTACATGGGTTTATATCTTTAATTATTGACCCTGCAAAATTCGATATTACACGTACATCCCCCACTTGAGATAAAGAATGTCGAAAGTGGTGGTACGGGGGGTCTTGATAGATCATAACTGATTGGTCTTCCACGAAAAGTGCCAATCTTCGGATCATTTTCCTAAACCATGGACTTAGGTAGCCAGAAATTTCAACACAAGGATAAATATAGACTACAAGGTTAGTTAAGGTGAAATGGTGTAACGAAACATATAATATTCAGTGAAAACATAGATTGGCTTAAACAAGGGTGATCTAGGGGTATCTTGCACTAATGATGAGTGCAACAAAAGGGTTTTTAACACGGGAGGTCGACAAGTCAGTGTAACTAGTCAATAAACACACACATATAGGCTTATTTGGGTGAATTCCTAATTGTTGCCTTCTCGAACCATCTATTCTTGCTAATCAATTAGGTCTCGAAATGATGTACATGCCAAGTTCTAAAGTCTACAATACTGTCGGCACACTCAATATTTTGGTGGATTTTTGTATAATAAGATGAAAACAGAACATTAGGCTTAAACCACACCAAGTAATAATAAGGGGAATGTGCATTCGGCAAAGATTAATTCTAGTTTAGTAAGAAAATCATGTCAAAAAATTTTAAAATCGGCATAATTTTCAAAGAAAACTAGAAAATCAAAGGCAAGAGTATGTCAAGTGATAATTCTACTCACATCCCCCACTTGATTTATACAATGTCCCTATTGTACATTAAGGAAATAAAATAAATAGAAAAGAGTATAATTAAAACAAGATACTCCCTTGAGCTTTGCTTCTGATCATATGAAATGTGATAAGTTGACAAAAAAATCTCCATCTTGAGCAAACTCAGTATCCCCTGTGATCACTAAAATAAACTAATAGCATAAAATCATTCAAAAAGAAATATCCAAGAAATACAAACCTAACTCACTTTCGTAGAAATCACGGTTGCATTTAGCATATGCAACAAGCCTTTTAAACCACTTGGTGGCCCAAGTGGACGAGTGAAGTCTCATGAGGGTTTCCAGAGAACATACCCATAAAGTTCATTTAGATGTACAAGGTTTAGCATTGTATTAAAACTTAAATTAAAGGATGGGTTATGGTGTAACCTTTTATGTTACATCGTAATTGCTGCTAAATCAGCAAACCTACCATATAATTATGGGTCAAGTCGGTCTCGAGCATTGCCTCCTAGCTGCTGGAACCTGCAAAATAAGGTAAAACATACAAACCAACTAATATACGAGAAATGAAATTTAGTTATTAAAACACGGATTGTCTCTCGACAAGAACTTTTGTTTATTAACGAGTCTTTAAGTTAGACTCATGCCCACTCTACATTGTATGCCCTTTAATCCGATCAATAACCTCTTGATCATGCTTGTATTCTTCACCTAACTCAAGGCACCCTCGGTAGAACACTTTTATTTTTGGTAAGGATGATAGATCCTCCTGGACCTATCCTCATCACTAATCTTTAAAATAGGTCCCATTGTATTATGTTGTCTTACAGTTAGCTTACCAAATCTTTTTTCGGCACGAGGCATATTGAATATAGTTTTGTCATCTTCGATTTTAAACCAAAGGATTTGATATGTGTGAAAACACATATCCGTTTCATATTAAAAATGACCCATAAAAGACAAAATTATGCTTAAAATGCTTGTATATTGCTTGTTTTGTCTTTGTGATTATATAGGTACGGATATAGCAAAAAATCACAAGAAAACGGTCAAAACCAGACAAACACGGGTACGAGATCGGATAGAGTTTACAAGAGCCGGAAGTTTGCTATCAATGGTTAAAAGTCAACTCTTGGTCAACTTTGGTCAACAAGTCAAACCTAGTCAAACTAAATGACAAAACTCAAAAATTCCCAAAACAGCCCCTCACTGTTAAACATATTTCACAAATAACCCTTAAAGCCCTAACGGTGCTAACTTTCTATTAATAAAAGTTAACACTCGTTATCTACATATAAATCACACCCTTTACCTGAGCCCAAAACACACCCATGGCCCAATCCTTTATATATAAGCCCAAAGTCAACGAGTAAAAAAACCCGGGTCAAAAGAAATCACTCTCACCCTTTTATAATTTTAAACGCGGGAAATTTAGTGGGTCTGACAAGAAACACACCAAGGATCAACTTTTTGCACTAAAACAAGTGCAAAAGAAGCACGGAGGTCTGACACACGGAATGCCACGTTGGCAATCCGTGTGCTCCAAAATCAATCCAACGGACAAGAGTTAAGATCCAATGATTGCAATTAAAGGAAGGGCTAGGATGAATGGGAGCGTATAACAGACTCAAGACCTAGAAGCATCATTTGAAGGCTATAAATACAAGCTCACGCCTCACACACATCATCTTCTTTTTCCCGTTTTTAGTTTTTAGTAGCTTAAATAATTTTTCATTTAAATGTAATTTGCTATTAAGCTTTTGTAATTTCAATTTCAAAGTTTTGTAACTCAGTTTTTAGTTAATGAAATCAAAGTTTACTTTTACATAATCTGTTTTTTTTACTTATAAGCTTTTAAAATTCCAACTGTTTTTGTCTACTGTTTCACAAGCTTCTCAAAAGCTCATCATAAGCTCTCTGAGTCTATAAGCTCAGATTGAGCTCAAATAAGCAATCTAATTTACTCAAACCCTTAAAATTAGCCTAATACTTTTGCTAAATGGAAATAAGCTATTTGGATGATAAGCTTACAATGGAAGAGCTTATAGGACTTTACTAGCTTATCCTTGTGATAAGCTAGAGCTTGTAGACAGCTCTTTGAGCTTATTTAGCCTTTGTTTAGCTAAGGCCTTTGTAAGTCTTCTTTTATCTTCACTGTCTTTAATTTTCTAGTTTGAATCTGCTTATTATGCTTATCTACTTGCTTATTTGTGCTTATAATTGATTTTTATATCTTATTAGTTATGTTTGATCATCTGTTTTTGATTTCTATAGCTTAGATCTTAGTTTTTCATAATTTGTCTTAAAAATCTATAAAAATCCAAAAATAAGTAGCATAGTTGGTAGCTTAATGATTCTGGCTTATTTGATTGTTGTTAAATGTTCATAAGGTCTGTCATAAGCTGTTTGATATCTGGTAGATAAGTGTTGTTCATTGATTTTAAATTTTCAAGGCTTAAATATGATTTTTGAAAAAATAAAGGGGTGTTTGGCACAACAACTCTAACTTAGAGTTGCTGTTGTTTGTGATCCTTAGGTTCTTAATTCTGAAGTTAGATTTCATTTATAGGATGATTAGTAAGAATTCTAGGTAGTTTGAAGTTTGATATCAAGTTTTCATAGGGTTTCTAGCTTAATAATTGAATCTGAGATCTATTAAGTCAGTAAAAGTTGGATTTATAGCTTATTTGGTTTTTAGCTGATAAAAGTACATTCATTAGTCTTAGTTTTGAGTTCTTAGAATGTCCAAATAAGTCTCTTAGGTCTGCATTCACTAGTTCTAAGTATGGGTCAATTTGGTTAAAACTGCATAAGTAGGTAATTTAGGAAAAAGTAGCTTTGTCAAGTTTAATTTTTATAGAATAAAAGTAGTACTTAGATTTTGATTTTCAGCATTCAAATAAGTCTAGGGTCATATTTCATCTGTTTTTATTTAGTTTTCAAAAAGTAGCCTATTTGCTTATCTGTTTTTAAGCTCAAAATTAAGCATTTTTCATTTTCTAACCAAACCAAAACTCAGCTTGTTCTGAGCAATCTGTCTGTTTTCAAGTAGCTTTTTTAATGAGCTTTTGTTTTCCAAAATACCTTTCAAAAAGCATTTTTAAGTAGTCTTTAGGATAAGCTCTAAGTAGGTATAAGCTGTTTTGCTTAAAGTTCTTGTTAGTTAGCTTAATTTAAAGCTCAAAGACTGCCCAGGGTCTGTTTGGTTTGTAGTTTTCATATAAAAGCTTATTTGGAATTTCAGCTTATGGCTTGTCTTTTTGGATCTTATTTATATCCATGTTAGCTTACTAGGTTAGGATTAGTATAAAATTAGCTTATAATTCTTTGCCATTTGATTATTTAGTTTTGTAGCTTAATAAGTTTTAAAAATAATACGTAGTAGTGAATCTGTCCTTGTTGTTAAGCATTTTTAGCTTATTGTTTTTAGCTTTTAAAATAACTTCTTTCACAAAAGTTGTTTGTTTATAGCTTGTCTGCATTTTAGCTTTTAAAAGTTTCAAAAATAAAAAAGTAACAAAAAGCAAAGCCTGGGACTTGAACCCACGACCTTGCCTTCACACACCCATAGACGTAACCAATTTGCTACAATAGCTCATCCAGTTACATTTTCTTTCATTTAATCCTTATACTCATTTTGGGCCAAAAAGCCCAAACCAAGCCGTAGCTTATTTTACCTTTTTCTCAGCTTATTAGATAAGATGAGAGCTTGAGTTTAATTTACTTGCATTCCTTAGAGCATTTAGGAGTTTTTGTGATTTTCTAGATTTTTATCATTTTTAGTTTATTTTTTATAATTGTTCTTAGTTTAAAATTTTCGAAAATCAATAAAAAATAGAAAATTAATTTTTTAAAAATCAAAAAAATAGTTTTTAGATTTAGAATAATTACTTTTAGGTTTTCATGCATTAAAATCATTTTTGTCACTTTTAGATTTTTAATTTCATTTTTAAGCTTTTTAATTTAGTTTTAAAAATAGGATTTTAAAATTAAAAATAGTTAAAAATAGTTTCCTGAGTTTTTATCATTTCTTAGATTATTCTAAGTTAGAAAATCATTTTTTAGAATTTTTAGGAATTAATTTGCTATTTTCTAGGATTTTAAATAGATTAAATTAGTTTTTAATTCATAAAAAATATGAAAAAGCGAAAAAAATATAATTCTTTTTAGAAAAATTTCTTTTATCTTAATTTAGGTTTAGAAATTAAATTTGCATCCATAGGTTTTAATTTCATCATAGTTGCTTATTTGTCGAGTTATTTTCGTGCCCGTTATTTGTTTTTGTGCTTAATTGTTTTCATTTGCTTATTTTAATTGTTGTTAATTAGTAGATATAGATAATCAAATCAATCTTTGTTATCATTCAAATCATTGTTCAAATAAAAACGTGGTTTCAATTTCATAAATCGTTGGGGAATAACGACCCGGGAATCACTTCCTGGTAAATATAAGTATTATATATATATATATTATCGTGTGAATTTTCCTTACTTCCTTTGTCTTCAAGGGTAGTTTGGTAATCTCATGTTATTTTATATTTTATGTATAAACTATAATGAATTAATTTTTGGCGCCGCTGCCGGAGATTTGTGATTAAGATTCTTTCGTTTGAAGTTTGTCGATCGTGATTTGGAGAACCTTTCGTCTTCGAAAGTTACGCTTTTAAGAAAATCAAAAATAAAAAAAAAATAAAAAAATAATAATCAAAAGTAAAAAAATATTTTTCTTTTCTTTTTAGTATAAGTAGAAGATTAAAAACAAAAAGACAAAAATATTTGTTCTTCTGGATTTTTCGATTTTTCTCGTTAATTAGTTAATATTTTAAAAAGTTACCAAGTTGGTAAAAGAACACCAACAAATAATACCTTCAATTGAGGTATTATCCATCAATAAGTTCCCAACTCGAATAAAAGATTTAAAAACTTACCATTTGTGTCACTTATGAAATATGGCTCACCTTAAAAAGTAAAATTCTTAAGAGCTATCGTGAAGTAAGTTTGATTATTTGGTTCAAGTTGTCTATCTCTTTGTCCGTTAAAATTAGATTGTGAATAAACTTTTGAAAAACCAAAAATATTTTTTTTATATTTTCTATTTTCTTTAAATAGTGCATGCGCACTAGACGTTCCAATTATCCTAATAATTCAAACATTACAATTCCAAGACGTTGGCGAAGACAAGTTTCTAACATAGTCGAAACCGAGACTCGAACTATTGTTGAAATGGCGGAACGTACCATGGAAGAGCTACTTCGAGCACCCACGGAAGGGTACAGAGAAGCTATTGTTTTACCAGAAATTAATGCATATCATTTTGAGATTAAGACGAATTTGCTTCAATTGGTTCAAGCGAATCCGTTTTACGGCCGTGAGAGTGAGAATCCCCATGCTCATATTAATAGTTTCAAAAGGATTACCTCGACTTTACGATTTAGGAATGTGCCTAATGATGTGATTAAGCTCATGATGTTTCCATATTCGCTCGAGGGAGCCACTAAAACTTGGTACGAGAAAGAATCACCAAATTCAATCTTGACTTGGGAGGATCTTGTGACCAAATTTGGACTGGAAAATCGATACAGTCGAAGATTTGAGTTTGAAGGAGAGAATTGAATTGGAAGTGTGGAAAAGTCAAATTAAACTTTTAGTGAAGCGTGAGAACGATTTAAGGAGTTGCTTAGATTTTCCCATCACGGATTTACGGGAGGTAACAAGTGATACCTTTTTTAACGGCGTAAACGAGAATGAACAAGACTCTTAAATGCCTGCGGTGGGTGAAATCTTTTGAGTAAAACGACTAGAGAGGCTTTAAACATAATTGAGAATAAATCAAAAGTTCGTTATTCACGAAATAGATCAAATGCTTCTAGGATGAATGCTACTTCTAGTAAAACGGATGAGAGAATTGATAAGCTTGCGGATCAACTTTCGACCTTAGTCGAGATTATTTCTAAAAAAATTGTCACTCTTGCTCCGGTTAAAGCGGTTGAGGAAACTTGCGTTACTTGTGGTGGTGCCCATTCTTGGTATAATTGTCCGGCTACCGATAACAACCAAGCCAGTGTTTGTGCGACCATGGGTACTTACAATCAGTTAACACCTTCAACCGTGTTTAGTAAATCAAATGGCACCACCAGGTTTTGCTCCGGTGCAAAACACTGGTCAAAATAGGTTTAATCAGAATCAAGGTCAAGGGAATAATTTTAATCGGGGAAATAATTTTCATGGAAATCAAGGTTTTCAAGCTCAAAATAATCATGCTCCAAATTTTCAAACCAAGGATTTCAAAACCAACCTTTTCAAGTGCCTAATAATCAAATTAAAACAGAGATTTAAATGATTTTTCAAGTTACAAGAGGAATAATGATCAGATGTTAAGAAACATGCAAAATCAACTCGTTGAAAGGAGACCTTAAGAATGAAATTGAAAACACGATAAAATCTCAACAAGCTGTCATGATGAATCAACAAACTACCTTTCAAAATAATTTACAAAACATGATATGTAGATTGTTTCAAAACCAAACCTCAACTTCAGGTACTCTTCCGAGTAATACCATTCCGAACACGAAGGGTGAGATGAAAGCGATCACTACTCGAAGTGGTGTTGCTTACAAGGGACCCTCGATTCCTACTAATCCTTCTCCTAAAAAGGTAGTGGAACGAGAAACCGAGAAGACAACGGATAAGAAGCAATCTAATTTCCAAGGAAGTACCGCTCAAATCCCACCTCCGGTTACCCCCATTTCTATTCTGGAACCCGATGTTCTAAAGACTTTGCCTAAAACCACTCCCATTCCGGAACCCAATGTTCCGAAGAATTTACCTAAGCCAAATATTCCATATCCTTCTCGATTTAATCAAGAAAAATTTCGTGAAAAAGCTTCGTATCAAAAAGAGAAGATTTTTCAAATGTTTCAAGATTTGCATTTTGACATAAGTTTTGCGGATGCTTTGTTTTTTATGCCCAGATTTGCTCCTACGATTGAATTTGCTCATGAATAAGGAAAAGTTGCTTGAATTAGCTAAGATACCGTTGAACGAGAATTGCTCGGCGATGCTCCTCAAAAAGCTTCCCGAAAAGCTTGGAGATCCCGACAAGTTTCTTATTCCATGTGATTTCTCGGGAATGGATATATGTCATGCCTTGGCCGATCTTGGCGCAAGCATAAATCTTATGCCCCTTTCTATTTGGAAAAAACTTTCTTTACCCAAACTTACACCAACTCGGATGACTTTAGAGTTAGCGGATCGATCGAGTACTCATCCTAAATGACTCTCTGAAGACGTTTACGTTAAAGTGGGAAAGTTCCATTTTCCTACCGACTTTGTTGTTGTCGATTTTAAAGCCGATCCTCGAGTTCCTCTCATACTTGGGAGATCCTTTTTGAGGACCGGTCGTGCTTTAATTGATGTTTATGGAGAAGAAATAACCCTTCGGGTTGATAACAAAGCCGTCACTTTTAATTTAGATCAAACCACGAGATACTCCTCTACAAATGATAAGTCGGTAAACCGAATTGACATCATTGATGCAGTTTGTGAGGAGTATGCTCCGGAATTGCTAGGAATTTCTAATAATGATTCTTCGGGTGGCAATCCCACCCCGACGTCTGAGCCGTTTACTTCCGAATTCATTTTGGAAGAAATCGAAGCTTATCTTAAGGACGATTCGATTTCACCGGAAATTGATTACGCCGATTGCAATCCGGAGGAAGATATTTGTTTGATCGAAAAATTGTTAAATAATGACCCGTTTCAACTTCCTCCGATGGACCTTAAACAAAGTGAAGTTACCAAGGCGAAATCTTCAATTGAAGAGCCTCCGGAATTAGAGTTAAAAGATTTACCATCTCATTTGGAATATGCTTACTTGGAAGAAAACGACAAGTTACCAGTGATTATTGCAAAAGGTTTAAAAGATGATGAAAAAGAAGCTCTCTTAAAGGTGCTTAAATCTCATAAACGGGCCATTGCTTGGAAAATCACCGACATCAAGGGTATCGACCCTCGTTTTTGTACACACAAAATCTTGATGGAGGATGATTACAAACCCACGGTTCAAAGTCAAAGATGGGTTAACCTAAAAATTCACGAGGTAATAAAAAAGGAGGTCTTAAAACTTCTTGATGCCGGTATGATTTACCCGATCTCCGACAGCCCATGGGTTAGTCCAGTGCATTGTGTTCCCAAGAAAGGTGGAATAACCATTGTTGCTAATGAAGAGAATGAATTAATTCTGACACGTTTAGTTACCGGGTGGAGAGTTTGTATCGACTATAGGAAGTTAAATGAAGCGACTCGAAAAGATCATTTTCCATTGCCATTTATGGATCAAATGTTAGAAAGATTAGCCGGAAATGAGTTTTATTGTTTTCTAGATGGATTTTCAGGGTATTTCCAAATACCAATAGATCCCCAAGACCAGGAGAAAACTACTTTCACATGCCCGTATGGAACTTTCGCGTACCGTCGCATGCCATTTGGCTTGTGTAATGCTCCCGGTACTTTCCAACGGTGTATGATGGCCATATTCCATGATATGATCGAAAAGACTATGGAAGTGTTTATGGATGATTTCTCAGTTTTTGGGGATAGTTTTGATTCGTGCCTCTCCAATTTAGAAAATATGCTGAAAAGGTGTAAAGACACGAATTTAGTTCTTAATTGGGAGAAGTGCCACTTTATGTGTAGAGAAGGAATTGTGTTAGGTCATAAAATTTCAAAGTCGGGAATTGAGGTCGATCGTGCTAAAGTCGATGTTATCGCTAAGCTCCCTCACCCGACTACCGTAAAAGGTGTTAGGAGTTTCCTAGGTCATGCAGGTTTTTACCGACGTTTTATCCAAGACTTTTCCAAAATAGCTAGACCTATGACTCACCTTCTTAAGAAGGAAACACCGTTTGTGTTTTCTAAGGATTGTATTGATGCTTTCGAGACTCTTAAAAAGAAGCTTACCCAAGCTGCAATCTTAGTTGTCCTAGATTGGAACCTACCTTTCGAACTTATGTGTGATGCAAGTGATTTCGCGATTGTTGCGGTTTTAGGACAATGAAAGATGAAGCACTTTCAGCCTATACATTATGCTAGTAAGACAATGACCGAAGCTCAAATTCATTACACTACGACGGAGAAAGAAATGCTTGTCGTAGTGTATGCTTTTGAAAAGTTTCGACCATATCTTGTCTTATCTAAAGGCATAGTGTATACGGATCACTCGACTTTAAAGTACCTTATGAATAAACAAGATGCCAAGCCAAGGTTGCTCCGGTGGGTTCTTCTCCTACAAGAATTTGATATCACCGTCCGTGATAAAAAAGGAAGTGAGAACCTCGCGGCCGATCATTTATCTAGACTTGAGAATCCTCATAAGGACGTGTTAGAAAGCAAAGACATAAATGAAAATTTTCCTTTAGAGACTCTTGGTGTAATATCTAGTGGAAGTACCCCATGATTTGCTGACTATGCAAATTTCCATGCGGGGAATTTTATCATCAAAGGAATGACGACTCACCTTTTTGAGTTCTAGTATGGGGTTTTTTAAGTCTTAGGCTAGGAAACATTGAGGACAATGTTTAATTTTAGTATGGGGTAGTATATCTTCGATATGATCTTACCTACTTTTGCCCGTTGTTCTCACGTACCCCGTTTTCCCACCAAAATTTTCAAAAATATGAAAAAATTTAAAATTTTCAAAAATAAAATAAGTGTTTTTGTCACAATTTTGACTTTCTTGCTGGGTAGAATAAGAGTAAATTTTGACTCGATCGAGCGTGTTGAGCTCTAGCTTGTTCCTTAACTTTTAGGCTAAGCGTTCGCAGAAATTCGCGAAGAACGAAAAATGATAGAGTTAAGTATGAGTGGGATGCTAAACAAGGATTAGTTGGAAATCTTAAGAGCTCATGTATGTAATTTGTGATTTTTTTCTCCCATAAGCTCTTAACCGGACTAATATACGTGCTGTTTTTGGAGATTAAACTTAAATCAACAATTTTTATGTAATATATAGCAAAAAATTTAGTCTTAGTTCAAACTTATACTTGAATTTTTCAAAAAGAAGTCTTCTCTATAATAAGTTAAAAAAATGATAAAATGATAAAATGATAAAAAAATAATAATAATAAAAGCTGTGGGCTGATAAAAGTTTACTACCTCTTGCCGGCTCACAACCGATGTGGTAGTCTTCTAAAGAAAGCCCATAGTAAGAATAAAAATCTGAGACTGATAAAAGTTTGTTGCATCTTGCCGGCTCACAACCGATGTTGCAGCCTTCTAAAAGGTCGAGGGTTACAATTGCATAAATGTCTAATATTAAGTTTGAATTAATAAATGATTCTTCTTTGTTAATTATAATATGCTTTTGAACTTTGACTATTCTATTTTATAAGCTATGAATATACGGGAAACCTAAGAGTTTTTGAAACCTAAGGTCCGTGAGTCCCGATACTAGTCTTTGTGGGGTGTCAAAAGCCTGGTCACTTAGCCGCAAGGTTGGGATGTGCCGAGACGAAAGTCGCTACATGGGATGATCTCGCCTTCAAACTCATTATTCTTGGGTGGAACGTGAAGCATAGTATTTTGCAAAAAACGTTGATCCATGGTTGAAATTCAAAATAGCACACTCACTTAAGATATAATAAATATTGGGAGTAAAAAGTTCACAAGTTGCAAATATGAGTAGTGTTAGCATCTTAACTGATATTTAGCTATGATTTCGTTTTAAGCTTGGTTTGGAGCAAGTAAAAAGTCGGGGACGATGAATTTATCCTTTTTGGGGCATTCTCGGATCGAAATGCATCTTGTTCTATGATCCCTAACAGTTATGGAAATAACGAAAGTCGAAATATTCTAAGTTTATATATAAAAAAATGAAAAAGATTTATAAAAATGGGAAAATGGGGTGTTTTATAACTTGTGATTTCTAAACTCTCTCCACAAAAATCATTGCTACTTTTCAAAGATTTAGTTTGGGGAAGTTTTGAGGTATTTGGTTTTAAAACATATAATATTGCGTGAGGACACGCAATCGTTTAGGTTAGGGAATTTTGATATGTGTGAAAACACATATCCGTTGTATATCAAAAATGACCCATAAAAGAAAAAATTATGCTTAAAATGCTTGTATATTGCTTGTTTTGTCTTTGTGATTGTGTAGGTATGGATAATGCAAATATCATAAGAAAATGGTCAAAACCGGAGAAACACGGATACGGGAACGGATAGAGTGTACAAGAGCTGGGAGAATGCTTTCAAGGTCAACACTGGTCAACCATTGGTCAACACTGGTCAACCATATGAAGACAAAAATCCCTCAAATTACCCAAAACAACCCTCATTGTTAAACCAAATTGCAAAAATGGTCCCTAAGCCCTAACGGTGTTAAATCTTTAATATATAAAGAGTTAACACTCGTTATCTCTTTTATAATAACCTGTTAACCTTACCAAGCCCAAAACCATAACCCTTGGCCCAATGGCTTTGTATAAGCCCAAAGTCAAACCATTTTTACTTGGGTCAAAAAAAATTAAACGCACCCTTTTATAATTTTAAAACGCGGGAAATGTTGTTGCTACTGTTTATCTTCTTCTTCATTTTACCACATGCTCAAAACAAGGGGTAAATCAAAATTGACAGCATGGAAGAATAATTCAAGTACCAAGCAGTGATGTGGCAAAGTTTTACATCATGAGAGCCTCTCATTAGCTAAAACCCAAAAGGTCAAACACGCTTTATGGAAACAAACACACGGGGAAATGGATTTTTGCACTAAAGTTAGTGCAAAAGAAGTAAAATGAGCCTGACACACAGAATGCCACATTGGCAATCCGTGTGCTCACTCATTTAATCCAACGGCTCAAAGTTAGGATCCAATGATTGGATTGAATGAAGGGACGAGATCATGGGAGCATATAACAAACTCAGGACCTAGAAGTATCCTCTGAAGGCTATAAATACAAGCTCACTCCTCACACACATCATCTCCCTTTTTCTGCATTTTTTTTGGTTAAAGTAGCTTATGTAATTTTTGGTTTAAAGTAGCTCTTGTAATTTCAGTTTTCAAGACTTGTAATATGTTTTAAGTATTAATAGAATTAAAATTTCAGTTTTCATAATCTGTTTTACTTTAAAGCTTTTATATAACTCAAATGTTTTTAGTAACTGTTACATAAGCTCTAATAAGCTCATCATAAGCTCTAATAAGCTCATCATAAGCTCTTTGAGTCTTTAAGCTCAAATTGAGCTCATAATAAGCATCTAATCTATTTAAACTCTTAAAATCAGATAAATACCTTTGCTAAATGGATTTTAAGCTTTTTGGATGATAAGCTAAATCAAGAAGAGCTTATGGGTGTTAGATTGCTTATTCAATAAGCTGGGTAGGATTAGAGCTTGTTAGGTTTATGATTGTTCTATGTTTAGAGCAAGGGAATACAGGTTACACAATCCCCTAATTCATTTTTAGCCTCATATAGGCTTTAAGCTTATTTCTGCTAATACTTGCTTATTGAAAGTCTAGACTGGCTTATTACTACTTATTATTGTCATTTGTTGCTTATCTAGTTCATTTGATAGTTTGAATCTTATTATTCATATTTTTGTTCTTAATTAGTTGAAAAATTCAAAAATAGTAGCATTAGTTAAAAGCTTATTGTTACTGCTTATTTGTTTATGAAAACCTGTTCATTAAGTCTGTTTTTAGCTGATTACTATCTGGTATTTGTTATTTGTGCTTTGAATCTAAATTTTATAAGTTGAAAATGGGTTTAAGTGATTTAAGGGAGTGTTTGGGACAAGGCAGTACTAACCTTGGTTAGTACTGCTAAGAGCCTCTTGTTCCTTTAAGTTGATTTAAACCTTCATTTTGAGGTTTATAAAAAGGGAATTTAAGGCTTTAATATGTTTAATTCAGTTTTTCATCATAGTAATAAGTAATTTCTAGAATCTGTTAGCATAAGCTTATGTCTCTTAAGTATTTTTAGCCCAAAGTTAATTATAGTTGTTATTTTTGCCTTATCTGTTCTTGGTTAAGTATTTTATAGGTGTTAGAATCAAGTTTTTAACCTGCTTATTAGTTTCTGTCATTTGAGTGTCAAATGTATTAGCATTCTCAAACTGCAATCAGTCATTTTCAAGTTAAAATTTTAGCAAGTAAATTTAGTTTTTAGAATTTCAAATTTTGGTTATAAGTAGCTTATAGGTCACCTTTCATTAGTTTAAACTTGTTTTTAAAGATTAAGCTCATTTGGTTATCTGTTTTTAGCTGTAAAAGTAGCTAGTTATCTTTTATCTTTTTAAAAAAATCCAAAAAGGAAAAAACACACTCAGTATGCTCTGAGTATTTTAGCTGTTTTCAAATAAGTTTTTCATTGAGCAATTATTTTCAAAAATCCTTTTCAAAAGTGTTTTCTAAGTAGCTAGTTGGTTATAGTTAAAGCTTGTATAAGAAATTTTGTCTTAAGTTTTAATTTGGGTGCTTAAAAATAAGCAAAAAGTCTGCTTGAGAGACCGTTTGGTTTAAAGTTTTTATTGAGTGCTTATTAAGTTTTACAGCTTATGGCTTATTTCTTTTACTTGTTTTTAGCTTAGACCTGTTTATTAGATTAGTTATAGATAGCTTTAGCTTAATTTGTTCTTAGTTTAGCCTATTCTAGCTTAATGTTTGTTAAAGTTTTAAGCAAAAAGCCAAAAACACTCTAAGTGTGTTCTGTCATGTTAATAAGCTGTTTTCTAGCCTATTTTATATTTTCAAAAAGATTTCTTTTACAAAATGTTTTAGTTTTCATCTGTTTTACAACTTTGCTTTTATAAGTTTTCAAAAATAAAAAAAGGGGATGATGGAAATCGGGGGTGAGCAAGGCTCGAAAACCACGACATAAAACCTCAACCCTTTATAAAAGCTCACACAACACACTCTTACCATCGTTGCCCTGGGGTCTTTTTCATTATAGCTTTACTAAATTTAATATTTGTATACGTTTAGTCATATTTAGTAAATAAGCTGTTTTGGCTTATTACACAGCTTATTCGATATGCTGTGTAACCAAGCTTATTTTTCCTAGGTTCTTATTAGTTCAAGCTATTTTCTGTAATTTTTTAGAATTTTTATAATTAGTTTAGTATTTTTAAACATTTATTTTTATTAAAAACTTTAAAAAATCATAAAAAATAGAAAAATAATCAAAAAAATATAATTCTTTTTTAGAAAATTTTCTTTTATCTTATAGTTTCTAGGAAAATTAGTTTTGCTTCCATAGGGTTTAATTTTCAAAATTTCAATTTTTAAAGAACGGGATTCGTTTCCGTTCTCATTTTTCGTGTTTTTAGCCTTTCCATTATTTTCAAATTTGTTTTGTTCTAGTTTTCTTTAAACTTACTTTTTAGTCAATTAGAGTCTATTAAAAAAGAAAATTTCATTTTAGGTTTAATTTTGGAAAATTAGGGATTTTAATCACCATTTAAGGTTCCCGTTTTGAGTTTTTAGTTAAAGTTTAATTTCCTATTGTTAAAGTTAAGTTTAATTGTCCTTTAGTTTGCTCACTTTTAGGATTTTAGAAAACAAACCATCTTTGAACCAGTTCAAATCATTGTCCAAACAACAAACGTGGTTTCAATTTCACAAATTGTTGGGACTTAACGACCCGATAATCACTTACCGGTAAATATACGTATTATTATATATAATTGTGAGAATTTTCCTTACTACCTTTCTCCTCAAGGGTAGTTTGGTAATTTTCTATAATTATTATATTTTATTAATACGTGTATTAAATTGCTACCATCAATAACCACAGCAAATGATCTCCAAGGTTAATGCAACTTGTTTACATTAACATCGGTGATCATTTTGATCTCACCACTGTGACTAAGATCTCTTAGAAATGTGAGAATTGCCTCTTCAAAGGGTAGTTCCTCGAATTGTGTTTAGGTGTTTTGGCATATTTGAAGCATTTCTCTGAAGTACTAAAGATTCACAATATGTTTCTTATTGTTCATCTTGAAACGAATCGAGTGATGATGAACTGTAGCAGTGGACCAAAACTCTTGCATGTATATTTCTGGAACATCACTGAGATCTGGAATGCCTTGTAAAAGGGATTGAGTTTCAACACATCATAGACCACTTGAAGAGTTGCTTCTTTGGACTTGAATTCTGAGCATAGTCGAAAATTATTTTTGCCAATCTTGAGTCGGTTGGCAGGAGCAACTAAAGCGTCATCTAGTGCAATCTGTTCAGCTCTTATGGTGTCCATGGTTCTGTTTAAGAAAGAATCAATACAGTTTATATATAACCAAGTTTATATATTACTATATAGACCTTTTATCTTAACGTTTTATGTTTCATCATGTTGTGAAGATTAAGACCTGTAAGACTTTTAGCACTTGTAAAGATATATTCCACTAGATGGCAACTTAGGTAGACTTATGAGCTTAAGGAATTAAGGCAACCGTTTTAACAATTTAGGAATCGTGGTCTTTCTAACTAGTAGAGAATTTAGATAACCTAAGTTGTATATTGGTTTTACCTTGATTTTACCTTGTGTTTAAGCCTATTTTACCTTAATTAGATAGCATAATTAACCAATTTTAATTAGCCTGCTAAATTAAGTTTTAATTTGCCTTCAAAGTTGAATTTTGATCTTAAGTGTTTTTGGTCTAAATCCATTAGATCGGTTCCTTAAAGACTTCACTAGATCGGTTCCTGAATGAGAGCTAGATCGGGTCTTAAAAAAAATCAACTAGATCGGTCCTCAAAGGACTTGATTAGTTCGGTGTCCAAAGAGCTTTACTAGATCGGGTCTCAAAGGATTGGTCTAGATTGGGTCTCAAAGAACATGACTGGTTCGGGTCTCAAAGAACATGTCTAGATCGGGTCTCAAAGACTACGACTAGTTCTGGTTACAAAGAACATGACTAGATCGGTTCCCATATACAATTAACTAGATCGGTTTGTAAAGGAAACGACTAGATCAGTTCCTAAAGGAACTGACTAGATCGGTTCCTGAAAGAAAACGACTAGATCGGTTCCTTAAGGTAAACGACTAGATCGGTTCCTAAAGGAAACAACTAGATCGGTTCCTGAAGGAAGCGACTAGATTGGTTCCTTAAGGGAAACGACTAGATCGGTTCCTGAAGGAACTGACTAGATCGGTTCCTTAAGTAACTTTAACTCGTTCGGTTCCCAATGCTTTCATTTAGATCGGTTCACAAAGGATTTTTTTCTAGTTTGGTTTCGCAAAAACAAACCAAAACAAGCAAGGGATGGAAAAGACCAAGTCCAAGGCATAGTCCATAAAGTCAACCACATGAAGGAAAATACAACATGATGACTAAAATTGCCAACCCTAAGTTGTATTCAGAATTAAAAGGCAAGGGCGAAATTGCAAACCGGCAAAGTTATCAATGAGTTATAAAGAGATAGAAAGGCTAAAGAGTGCCAACCTACCCAAACTTCATTCTTCCCGCCCAAAACAAAAACCTCAGGGTACAGCTAGGGGATGTCGTCCCAATACCTTCTCCTGCAAAACCTCAACAACCTAAGATAAATCATTTCAACCACTCCTCTATCCCCCCCCCCCAGCTGTATAAGTGCCATGTTGGCAATCCTCACCATTCCCAAGTATTTTTTTATGGTAAGATTGACTCAAAAGAAGCACAAAAGAAAATGAAGGCTGGATTTGTGTATAATAATCTCTCACAAACAAGCACACTTGGTTTTGCTCTCACAAAAGAACAAGCTGGAAGACCAAGAAAGAAGACTTCGGCTATAAATAAGATCTTTTGTAACCATTAGAAGGAGTTATAAGTTTTTTTTATCTAGTTCTTAGTTAAATTTCAGCTTATTTTTATGCAATTTTATTTTTCCAAGTCTTGTAACTTTAATTTTCGTCTTAATGCAAATTTGGAGTTTTTAAGTCAATTCTTGATTCTCTGTATTTCCTTTGTTAAAAGCTTTACTTAATATGTTTTAAGTCTTATAAAATCATATAAGTCATTTGTCTTAACTCAAATACTAAGAATTTAAGTAAAGTCACAAAAAAGTCCACACTCAAATATACCACAGCTTATGGATGATAAGCCAGTTCTGGATGGGCTTATGGACTCTCACTAGCTTGTTTTATACAAGCTAGAGCTTGTAGACTCTTTGTTTAACCCTGTTTTGAGCAAGGGAGTTGTAAGTTTTTATTTTTCTTATTTTGCTTATTTACTGTAGAACTGCTTATAGTGCTTATTTGTTACCTATATTTACTTATTTATGCTTTATCATGATGTTTAGTGCTTATCTTGCTTAGTTGTTAGTTTAAAAATAGTTTGTGTCATTTTCTTAGTTAGTACTGGTAGTATGTTTAGTTAATACTGTTAGATTGATTTAGCTTATTTAAGTGCTTATTCTTGATTGAAATCTGCTTATAAGTGTCTTATTTTGTTATTTGATAATCTGTTTTTAACAATTTAGGACCAAATCAGCTTAAAATAAAAAGAAAAATAATTTTTGAAAACTTTAAGGGGTGTTTGGAACAAGCAGTACTAACCCATAGTTAGTACTGCTGGTTCTATTTTGGGATTTTTTAAAGCTAGCAGTACTAACTCAAAGCTAGCAGTACTAACTCCAAGTTAGTACTGGTAGTTAAAACTGTTAGTACTGTTGGTTCATTATTGCTTATTAGCTTATTATTTCTGCTTATTTAAGATTTCCTTAGCTTTTTAGAGTAGATTAAGCCCATTTTCGTTTACTGTCTTTAGTAGAGCTTATTTAAGCTTATTCGCCTTTTCAAAGCAATTTTAATAGTTTATCAGTTTGTAGCTTTTTAGCTTATTTGCCATTTTAGTTTATTCTAGTTGCTTATTCTTATGCCTGAGTGCTTATTAGGGGTAGTTAAATATCTGTTTTAGCCTATTTGCTTATTTCTTGTTTCATTGTGTTTTGTTAAAGCTAGCAGTACTAACTCAAAGCTAGCAGTACTAACTCTTAGTTAGTACTGATAGTTAATACTGTTAGTACTGTTGTTAGTACTGCTGATTTTCTCCTGCTTAACTTAGTTTAATTGCTTGCTGAATTTGCCCATTTAGAGTTAGTCTAGCTTATTTGGTTTGTCTTAAGCTTATTTGAGCTTATTTGTGTCTTAGTATAAAAGTTTTAAGTATTTTTACCATTCCTAGCCTTTATGCCTACTCTAGCTTATTTTCCTAGCTTATCTTTTCGTACATTTGCTTATTAGGTTTAGTGCCCGATCATATCCTTGTCATATTCAAACATCAATCATCATTCCGTCATTCGATTTTCCATTCAAGCCTCGTTGGGACATAACGACCCGGAAATTCTCTATACTACTTCCGGTTTCATTGATTTTGTGGATTTTGATCCTTGTTATATATTTATACTTATCTATATTTATTTATATATAGAAAGGAGTAAGAATACGCGAGTCAGTGACTAAGTTAAGGAACGAGATTACGAAATTTGAGCAAAAACCGCACGAATCGTTATTCAAGGCATGGGAGCGTTATAAATTGTCCATTGATCGGTGTCCTAACCATAACATGATTTTGGTTACACAAATTGATACGTTTTACAATGGTTTGACATTAAGTCATCGGGACACCATCAATGCTGCAGCGGGAGGAACTTTTATGCAAAAGACACCGGAAGAATGTTACGAATTGATCGAGAACATGACCGCTCACCACAACCATTGGGACACTTCAGCAACTCGAGACGAGACGTCTAGAAATATCTCTTCTACTACTACTACCGAGAGTCCCGAAGTCGTTCGACAATTGGAAATGATGAATAAGAATTTTGTAGAGATGATGAGACAAATACAAACGGTCAAAACTGTTGATACAAAATGTGAGACTTGTGGTGGTCCTCATTCTTTTACCGAGTGCCCAGCTATCGGTGGCTACACTCAAGAGGCCGCTTATGCTACTACGGGTAACTATAATTCGGGGGGTAATTCCTACCAACCACAAGGTGACCGTAATTTGCTAAGCTATCGCTCGAATAATTACCTCGGACCACCCGGTTTCAATCAACCAAATGTGCAAAATAATCAAAACCGATACAATCAAAATCAAAATCAAGGGAATTATCAAGCTCCGAACAATCAAGGGAGAGGGCAAAATTTCAATCAAGGAAACAACAACTATCAAGCCCCGAATCTTCAAGCCCCGAATTATCAAGCTCAAGTTGGACCTTCGAACGAGTTAACAAGCTACATGAAGAGTAATGAAGCTATTTTGAGAGACATGCGAACTCAAATGACGAACATGAAAACGGAATTACGAAATGAGTTCAAATCTTCTCTCGATGCAAGAACCAACAAGATAGAGAATCAAAACAATCAAATGATGACTCAAAACAACGAGCTTAAGAACATGATGGCTAATTTCTTTCAAATGCAACACCAAAATCAAAATCAAAGTACCTCGGGTTCGGGATCACTTCCTAGTAATACCGTTGCTAACCCGAGAGGGGACTTGAAAGCAATCACTACCCGAAGTGGTGTTGCTTACGATGGACCTACGATTCCACCAACTTCTTCTTCTCTTCCTAAGGTGGTGGAACGTGAAATCGAGGTGACAAAGGATACGGTACAACCGAGTACCGAAAACATCCAACCTCTGGTTGTCCAAGTTCCTATTCCGGAGCCCGAAGTTGCTCCAAAGTCTAAGCCTAAACCGTCGATACCTTATCCTTCAAGACTTAATGATCAAAAGCTCCGTGAGAAAAATAATGATCAAATGCTGAAATTTCTTCAAATTTTCCAAAAATTACACTTCAACATTAGCTTTGCGGATGCTTTACTTCATATGCCTAAATTTGCTTCAACCTTTAAGAGTTTATTGAGTAATAAGGAAAAATTGATTGAATTGTCTAACACTCCATTAAATAAGAATTGCTCGACGATGCTTCTTAAAAAGTTGCCCAAAAATCTTGGAGACCCCGGCAAGTTTCTTATACCATGTGATTTTCCAGGAATGGTTGAATGCTTAGCCTTGGCCGATCTTGGCGCTAGCATCAACCTTATGCCTATTTTCGTATGGAAGAAGCTTTCTCTTCCCGATATTACCTCCACTCGTATGACTCTACAACTCGCGGACCGAACGATTACTCGACCAAAAGGTGTCACCGAAGATGTCTTCGTTAAAGTGGGGAAATTTCATTATCCAACTGATTTCGTAGTCGTTGATTTTGATGCCGATCCAAGGGTTCCCCTCATTCTTGGGAGACCTTTTCTAAAGATGGCACGTGCGTTAAATGATGTTTATGGTGAAGAAATAACTCTTAGATACAATGATGAAGCCATAACCTTTAATGTCGGGCACACTTCGAGTCACTCCTATAGATATGATGATGCATCGGTTAATCGAATCGATGTCATAGACGTTACATGCGAGGGGTATGCTCAAGAGGTGCTCGGATTTTCGGATAGATCGTCAAGTGGCAATCCCACTCCTATGGATCCTATCTCACTTCTCCTTCCCCCTCGTTTACTCCTTTTAAGGGAGGAGAATTCATTTTGGAAGAAATTGAGACTTTTCTACATACCCCGGATGAGCTTTCTAATTTAGATGACGATTATTACGACACGGAGGGAGACATTCTTTACTTTGAAAAATTGTTAAATGAAGACCCGTCTTCGACTCTCCCTCCAATGAAGAATGGCGACCTTAAGCAAGTTGATGTTACTTTAACAAAGCCTTCAATCGAAGAACCACCGGAACTTGAGCTTAAGGATTTACCTTCTCATTTAGAATATGCATTTTTAGAAGGAACCAATGTGACAACCGAGATTTGAGCAGGTTAGTTTATACCATTAAATATGGCTAAGAGTTCATTTTACGTATTTAAGTGTGCGCTATGTGATTTTATGTGTGCTAAGTGAGTTAAGTATGTGCATGATATCATTTTGAGATGTTTGGGCATCTCATTTTGAGTATGTTTGCGTTGGATTATGAGTATTCCATTTGTTCGCGTTTAGTGATAATAGAAAGGATTGGCGTATTGCATGTAATGCTACGTCAATAGTTGGATGATTTAGTGATAAGCGTTATGTGATAATTGTGGCATTTTAGAAATGAAATAAGTGAGTGAAATTTGGAAGTTTGTGGCAAACTTTCTAAAAATAGAAAGTGGTTTGGTGAAATAAAAGTTATTTAGAAAGTTTAGTAAGTAGCGTTTAAGTAAAAAGATTTAATCAAATTAGCTTATGTTTTTATAAAAACTTAAGGAAATGAAGTAAATTAGTTAAATAATAATTTACAAAAAATAATAAAAAATATATATATTTAGGGTGCGTCCGATTTTGGGTTTAAAAGAAAGATTTTTTTTTTTTACTAAACTAGATTAGAATTGGACTAGGACTTGAAGGATTTAGATTAAAACCCAAACTTGGCCTATCCTTTTTCCCCTTTTGTTGATACCATGCGATCTCCCCTCCCCTAAAACCCTAAGAAGTTGACTTTCACTTGTGGATCCAATAACATTCAAGAGTTGTGGTTTAGGTGCTAATCATCAAGGTAAGTGTGTTCATCCTAGTCTAAATAATGCATTGCATGTATCATCTTATGTGGTGGATTTCTAGGTTTCATAAAATTTCAGAATGATTAATGATATTTAATGTATGTAGAATGATTAGGGCTGATTAGGGTCATGTGCATGCAATTGGTTAGGCGTTAGATTTGCGGGTTTTTATTTTAAACTTGATGTAGAGTGAGGCATATTTTGGGTCGTGTCACGATCGATTCTAGATGATAAAATAATGTGATTGATATCGTTTCTTACGCATCACGATAAGCCAAAAGAAGTTTACTTTCCAAAAAATCTGGCTTGGAAAGGTTTTTTTTGTGTTTTAGGTCGGGAAGTAATTCAAAGTTTGGTTACACTAAAGTTGTTCAGATCTAGTAAAATCGGGTCAGACTTAAGTAAAGTTTAGGGAGGGTAAAACATATACTTAAAGTGTAATTAAGCTATAGCCCTTACTACAGTGTTTAAGTAGTTCCATTGGCTATGGTTAATCCTGTAAAATTAGCGCAGGTCTAAGTATGTAGTTAGAGTGATTTACATTTTGGTGTGCAAATCAGGATCCGATTTAGAGACAGTTTGAAGTTTGATTTTATTTGAGGTAGTTATACATGTAAGTAATACTTGGGAATCATAAGGTAGTTAATATACTCATAAATGAACATGGGTGATTTTTGGTATAATTTATGAAGGTCATTAAGTAAGGGTTTTGGGTACGCAAAGAGATACTAAAATTCTGCAATTCTGAGTTAATTGTAAGTAGCTAGTGTAAAGTGTTAATAAGATGGTTAAGGTTGGGCATGGTGTCAGGGTAACCCATGATGGTTAACTAAACCCTTAGACATACATCATATGTGTGTTACATGGACTAGAGCTTTTAGCTTGGTCACATGTAACCGTGTTTATTTATTTGTATAGTTGCGTGTAGAGATTTGGAAGCGGCGTTTGAGTATCCAGGTGAGTTTCATAGCCCCTCTTTTCTTATGATTTATTGGGGTGGAATTGATGCAAAGTGTTTGGAAATGTTTTGATTACTATGATAATGTGTTGTCAAAGATGCATAGAATATACGTGACTATTGTATGTTGTGTGCTACATGTTTTGTGATGTGATATTGTGAATTGCGAACTAAGTCAGGGGGGATCACCTGTGGGTATCCATGGCCTGTTTAGTGGATGGTACTGTGGCCTAGCGAGCAGGAAGGTTACTTTGAGAGTATCCATGGCCTGGGCTAAGGGGGTAACCACAGGGACCTTGGTACGATATGAGACGTCTCGTGGTCGTTTGCTGGGTATTTGTGTAATTGATTGGATTTGCATATTAGCCTGTATGATAGTTCATTTATTGTCCTAAAATGTTTTCTTTATTATCACAATAATTTACAGTTAGATTTGATTATCGTGTCTTAAACCTATGACTCTCACCAACTTTATGTTGACGTTTTAAGCATCATTTTCAGGTAATCATGTTGAGGATGTTGATGTTAGGAAGAGTGGCTAGTGAGACCGTAGGCTTGTATGCGGAGTCATTCTCCTAGAGATTTTATTTATGTCTTTTGAATTGTTTGCTATTTGATTGTTCATCGGATGTTTAGACTTTTGGATTATGTTTCCTTGTGGTATGACTTTGCTATCGTAATGCAGGACTCCTTTATTTTGTGTTAGATATTGTCATGACACATTGTGTCTCATTTGTTTATCTATTTCATTTAGTTCTCTCTATTGTTGACACCATTGTGTTGTGATGATATCCATGATGTTACGCCTCGTGTTTCCGCCTAGGCGGGGTGTGACAGATTGGTATCAGAGCCTTTGGTTATAGAGAAGTAGGTGGTTGAGCCTAGACTATAACCTAGGAGTCCTTCACGTAGATGCATGTTAGGGCTTAAGCGTTTAGTAGTATAACTAGTATGCGTTTTCCCCTTAATTACATGATTTTATTTCTTAGTTTTGTTAATTTTCTTCTTGCTATTTCGATTGCCTTTATCTGATTTAGTGTGCCTTATCTCTTGATAAATTAGCTATGCCTCCTCACCTTCATAGGAAGTTCCGCATGGGGGTTGCCATTGCAACAGGATGTAGGGGATACTATAAACCAGGAACAAGGGCTTGGGTAAACCGGGGTAGCCGCAAGATCCGTATACCGGTTGACATGTACCCATGCAGAGTTGAAGAGAGGTTGACCATAAAATTAGGTTACTGGGTGAGAGGTATTAAAAGATTGAAACAACGTGATGCCTAAAGATGGTACAATTACCAAATTCTGAAATTTCCACAGGATACAATCCAACCAAGGGGTAAGACAGAAATTCTTTAAGTTAAGATCAAGTTGGGAGACAAGTGAATTATAAATATCCGTCAGTTGATTCGGATCTGGAGTCCACGGCTAGGAGTGGACCTAGGGACAGTGAGATGGAAGATACGGGTGGTAGTGGAATTCGAATCAATGCGTGATTGCCCGCCTCTTTATGTGCTTTAATATTTTAGGATTTTGAGATTGTTTATCTTTGGTTTGGAATTTTATTAGGAATATTGCTTTTTAATATTGGAATTCGTTGGATTATTTTAATATTATGATTTAAGTAATTTTGAGTCATTTTCCGTATGTGGTGATTTGTTGATGTGATTTATGTGTTATGTGTTTTGTTGGCATTGAGAAGTGTGGTCATAGGAGGGAGTACACTTGTGAAAGGGGGCACCTATAATTATGGTGGCCAAACATATCTTTTTTTTGTTTTTTTTTATATACATGCGCCACAACACAAGTGGACTTGCAAGTATGGTTACGCGGATTTAATGTCAACATGTTGTTTGATTAGGTATGTATATGCATATACATATAGAATGGTCGGTTTAGAAACCTTTCCCCTCTCATCTAATGTGTGTTAATAATATCTTAATCAGAATGGTTTGAAAACGTACTAACGACAACAAAAATGGGCAACCCGACATCGCTGCCATCATTGTGCAGCAATTGCAAAATATCATTCCCCATATCGTCACTCAAGTGACAAACAACGTGAACAACGGAAATAACAATAACAACAACATGAACAACAATAACAACAATGGAAATAACAACAACAACAATGGGAATGGTGATACAATGGGGGTTCTACAAGGGATTTCAAGCATGGGGCCCTAAAGGTATACTTCTTTGGATAAATTGTTATTAATCAATAGTTTATGACGTAAAGGGGAGGTGCGATAGCACTTACCCGCTGGATCGAGAAGATGGAGAATGTACTTGACAATAGTGGGTGTTCTGAGAATCAAAAGGTGAAGTATGCTGCTAGTTCGTTTGTTAACAAGGCACTGACATGGTGGAACACTCAAATCCAGGCAAGAGGCCGTGAAGCGGCAATTGGTATGACCTGGAATGATTTTAAGGCTCTGTTGGTGGAGGAATTTTGTCCAAGTAATGAAATGGAGAGGTTGGAGAATGAATTTTAGAATCACAAGATGGTAGGAGCCAACCATGCAGCTTACACGGATCGGTTCCATGAACTGGCCAAGCTGGTTCCACATCTGGTGACACCTGAGTCGGCACGCATCAAGAGGTATGTAGCGGGGTTGGCGCCTGAGATTAGGGGAATGCTCAAGGCGACTCAGCCAACAACTATCCAGGATGCAATTCTGAGAGCCGGCATACTTACTGACGAAGCAATTAGCTGTGGTACCTTGTCAAAGAGTAATGAGAAGAGGAAGGCAGTGGAAGAGACTAGTAAATCAGGAGGGTCGTGGAGGGATAAAAAGAAGGCGAAAATAGGAGCGGGTTTTGTGGCAACAACTCCTCCTAAAAATGAATTTGTGAACCAATATCCCAAGTGTACTAAGTGCTATACTTATCATCCGGAGGATGGAGTTTGTAGGCTGTGTTTTAACTGTCAGAGACCTGGCCATTTTGCTAAAGATTGTCGGGCACCATTTAAGCGAGCAACTCCTGTGAATGCTGTTAGAATGGGTCATAATCGGAAGGCTTGTTACGAGTGTGGAAGCCCTGATCACCTTCAGTACAATTGCCCCAAGTTGAACCGAGCGCCGGGTCAAGCAGGGAATCCATTAGCATTGGAGGGAAATCGTAACAACCGGAACAATGGGAATCGAGCTACAGGAAGGGCCTTCAATGTGAATGTGAATGCGGTGGAAGCTTTACAGGATCCTAAAGTTGTGACGGGTACTTTTTCTTTGAACGATCATTTTGCTACTGTACTTTTTGATTCTGGAGCTGATTTTAGTTTCATTTCTACTGAATTTGCGCCTTTACTAAATGTGAAACCTAGTATTGTAAATCCTGGTTATGTGATAGAAGTAGCAGATGGTAAGAAAGTAGAAGTTGATAGGATTATCCGTGACTGCAAACTAGAACTAGGAAATTCCCTGTTTAGTATAAATTTGATACCGTTGGGTCATGGAAGTTTCGATGTGATTGTGGGGATGGACTGGTTGTCCCAGAATAAGGCTGTGATAGTGTGTCATGAGAAGGTGGTTGAAATATCGTTGGAAGGTATTGGGATACTTAGGATTCAAGGGGAGCGTACGTTAGGAGTAGCCAAAGCTTTAATGAACGCGAAGGTAGATGAACCGAAAGTGGGTGATATATCTGTGGTACGGGATTTTGTTGATGTATTCCCGGACGACTTGTCGGGGTTACCACCACAACGACAAGTTGAGTTTCGCATAGATTTAGTTCCTGGAGCGACGCCAGGTGCGTAGTCCTCCATATGTTAGCGCCCATCAGTAATTGCAAGAATGTCTTATGGCTGCTTTAAAGTGTTTGTAGTCATGGGTTTAATTACGACCGAGTCGCACTCTTTATGGGGAGCACCTGTGTTATTTGTTAAGAAGAAGGATGGATCTTTTTGCATGTGCATTGATTATAGGGAATTGAACAAGTTAACTGTTAAGAACCGCTATCCTCTCCATAGAATTGATGACTTATTTGATCAACTGCAAGGATCACTAATTGCAGTTTTATACACCTAAAATATATCACAATATAATATAAACCTAAGAGCAATTAAGAAAATTACCAAGTTACCCTCGGTAAAATTCACTCTCAAAAATATATATAATATAATATATAATACGTATATTAAACCGGGCAAATATGATCACCCGGGTCGTTTCCCCAACGACTAGTGCAATTGAAACTTCGATTAAGCTTGGATTATGACTTGAATAAGCAAATAAAATATTTAATGATCTATATCTACCAAATAAAAGCAATAATAAAAAAATTGAACAATTAAAAGCAATTAAAAGCAACTAAACAATTTAAAAAGGAAAACGGGAAACAAATAAAACGTGACAATTAAACAAGTAAATCAAAATTAAGTCCTAAAAATGTAAACTAAATTTCTAAACCTAAGATAGGACAAAAGAAAATTTTAGGAAGAAGAAAAACATTTTTTTTATATTTTTGAATTTATTATTAATTAAAAACTATTTTAATCTAATTAAATTCTAGAAAATAGCAAATTAAGTACTAAAAATTTGGAAAAATGATTTTTAAATTTAGAAAAGTCTAAAATTACATAAAAACTCAGAAAACTATTTTTAACTATTTTTAAAATTAAAATCCTATTTTTAAAATTAAAAATAAAAGCTTAAAAATGAAAATTAAAATCTAAAAGTGGTGAAAATGATTTAACTGAATGTAAACCTTAAGCATTTTTTTATAAAACTAAAAACTATTTTTTTGAATTTTTATAAAACTTTTTTCTATTTTTTATAGATTTTTTTAGATTTTAACTTTCGAAAAACTATAAAAAATAAACTAATTGATAAAAAATTACGAAAAATTCAGGAAAAATCTATAATGCAACGAAGTTTACTAGAAAAATATAAGATCCAACTCAGCTTATCAAATAAGCTGAGAAAAGAGCTTATAAAGCTACGGCTTATTAAGAAAAGGGAAAGTCAAAACGTGTACAAGTATTTGATGGAAAGAAACTATGATGGATGAGCTATTGTAGCAAACTGGTTAACATGTATGGCTTATAAGTGTGAGGTCGTGGGTTCGAGTGTGGGCAACTCCTTTTTGCTTTTTTTTGACTTTTATAAAAAACTAAATACTAAGACTTTAAAAGGACACAAAATTAAGCAACTTTAATAAAGATAACCTAAACTGAAACTTAATAATAAGCTCTGAAACAGCTTATTAATAAGTTGTCTCAGAAAGTGGGGGTTTGGGCTTATTCTCACTTAAACAGCCATATTAAGCTCAAATAAAGCTCAATTTCAAAAGTAAAAGAAGTTCCTAAGAGCTTATGAAATGCTTAATCTATAGATGAAAAGAAATAAGAGCTGGAAACACATTAAAGCAACTGAAAATGATGATGAAAATTCTAAACTTAGTAAGGACACTTAAATGCACAAAATCCAATTAAGCTAAAAAGCTCATTAAGCCAATTTGGACCTTAAGCTTTTGAAAACTACTTAACTTATATATAAGCTAAGAAACTAAATCATAAAATCCTAAACTATAAGCTAGAAAACTTGAACTAAAAGCTAAATGCTTAAACCTACAGTTTTTGGCTTTTTGGAATTTTTGTGACTTTTAATCCTAAATGAACCTAAGCAAATGATTTTGAAAATGAAAATTAAGTTTTATAACTTAAGCTATATTAAAACTAACTTAAACCTAAAATTGAGATCCTAAATCCTATGCTATCTAGCTGAAAATTATAAACAAAAAAGTGACAGGTAGGAACCCTAGTGTTCTGCTTGATTTACCTTTGCACAAGCACAAGAACAAGAAGTGCAGGTTACCAAAAGGGTAAACCTGCACTTAGAAACACTCAATAAGAATGTTTAGACACAATTCAATCAAAATTCAAGCCTTAATAGCTTTGGATCAAAATTTCACAAGCAATACATAGGATTAAAAAAGGTTTTTTTTAACCTGTGTGTTGAGAGAATCATTAAATATGCCATAATAACTTTAAAAACACAAACTAACTTATGAAATCTTTTTAAAACTTGTTAAATTTGAAAAACTCAGCTGACTAAGGTATTTTGCCCAATTTATGTTGACTTTTAGTGGTCAAACTTGCTTATTCCAAACACTCCTTAAGCATATAGACAGATTTGATAAAGCTTTTTAAAATGAAATCTACCTATTAGAAACTTAATACCAGATAACCTAGAGCTTATAACTACTTGATTAAACACAATTTAACTACTGATTAAGCCAAAATCCTAAGATCTATAACTATTAACTAATATTTTTGGTTTTTTAAGCTTTTATGACAGAAGTGAATAACAATAAAATCTAAATTCTATAATCTAAAGACAAATGACTAAATTCACTTAATAAGCTAGATAAGAAACAAATTAGGACAAATAAGCAAATAGAATAAGCAAATGAACAAGCAATTAGGCAAATCTAATATAGAAAGCAATAATACTATTACTAAAAGCTTTAAAACTTAAGGAATTTAAAGAGAACTTACTTGATCCTCTAGCTAAACAAGAGGACTCAATTAAGAGCAGCTACAAGCTCTCCTAGCTTATTAATAAGCTAGGAGTTAAGTCCATTTGGTCTTCCATTGCAACCAACTTCCTAGAGCTTTCCACAATTCATTTTCAAAGGTAATAATGTATAGATATTAAGCTGATTTAAGGTTTAAGTAATATTAAGGCCTATTGAGCTCAAATTTTAGCTTATAGACTAAAAGAGCTTATTGAGTAGCTTATAGGATCTAGCTTAGCATTTAATAGAAAATGAGAGCTTATTTGGTAAAACAAGAGAGCTTAAAAGAGATTTAAATCAACTGTATTTCATTAATAAAAGCTTGTTACAATACTTGAAAGAGAATTACAATGATTAAAGAAAATTAAGCTAAAAGTTGAAATTAAGCTAAAATCTATCCTAAAAGCTACGTGTGTGTGTGAAGAGTGTGAGGCCTATTTATAGCCTGCCTTGGATCCTTCTAGCCTCTTGAGTCTCTTTCCAAGCTTTCAATCCGTACCCTTCATTTTTCATTCATTATTGATCTCTTTCTTGAGCCGTTGGATCACATTGTGGACACCTGAGGATTGCCAGCATGTCATTCTTTGATGTGACATGTTGTGCTAGTTCTGTGAGAGGATCTAGTGCAAAACCCACACCCCTTTGTGCTTTCACCATTGCTGACGTGTGATCCATACTTGAGAGATTCATTAAGAGCTTATGATTTGACAAGTTTAACCCTGCCATCCTAATGTAGAGACTCTGAATTGTCTTCCGTACCCTTTACTTTTCATTTGCCCCTTGATTTGACCATGGTAAAAGGGGAAGAAGATGATGAACAGTACTTGGGTTCTTGGCGCCCAATTTTAACTGAAAGGGTTAAAATTCGTTGGAAGTTTGATATAATTGCACAAATGGTCCTTGTCTTTGCCTAATAACAATCCTAGTATAAAAGGACTTTTGTAAATGGCAGGAATGACCCTTGTGGTTTTATAAAAAGGATAATGGGCTAGTATTGTGGGCTTTGTAATGAACTTGGATCCGGGTAAAGTATTTAGGGTTTTTTTAGGCCCAATAAGCTTTTTGAGGCCCAATAAGGGATGAGGGACTATATTTGAATATTTATGAGAGTTGAGGGACAAAAGTGAATATTTTTGGGATTTGTCTTTTATTAGTTGACTTTGTTTGACCACTTTGACTGGATTTGACTGCGGGTTTGACTTTTCTGGCTTCGGCTTTGAATCCTTGGCCTCTTTTTGTATTCTTCTGATTCTCGTGTTCATGCTTGCCCATTTTTGACTGTTTTCTTGTGATTATTGATGTATCCGTACCTGCACACACAAAACACATAGTACTAGCATATTTTGCCATTTTTGGTTCTGTTTTGGTTTTAATTGGGTTTCTTAAGGTACAAATGGATTTGTGTATTTATACACTTATCAAAAATTCACAAATAAACGATTGTGTGTCCCTCACGCAATATCACATGCTCTATAACCAAATACCTCTCCAAAAATTCCCTAAACTAAAACCTCTTGAAAAGTAGCAAAGATTTTTGTGAGAGAGTTAAGAGATCACAAGTTATTATAAACACGCCGACTTTCCCATTTTCATAACTTTTCTGATTTGTATGATTTTTTCTGATAATTTGCTACGTATCTTAACTTATTTGTGTGGACATTATGTATTGTTTTCATTACTCTCATTGGTTATACTTTTATATATTTTTTTTACTACTTAGGATCATAGAACAAGCAAAATAAATTCATCGTCCCCAACTTTCACTTTTCCATACTAAGCTTAAAAACAAGATCATTGTCAATTACAAGTCATGACACTAACACTACTCATAAATACTAATTGTGTACTTACTTTTCCTCCCTTATTTCCTAATTTTGTATCTCAAGATTTTATTTAAGTCATATACCCGAAGGCTCTTTAAGACTTTTATTTCGATACTTATTAATTCCAAAAATAAAGCGTAACGGTTAAGAACGCAATAATTAGCTCCTAGCCCTTTTCAAAAGATCAAATGTCATCAAGATTAAAGTCCACATCGAGGCAACCAAAATTTGGCTTTTATTAGGCTACTTAAGCAAGGCACCATTCATGTCATATACCCTAAGGCTCTTTAAGACATGAATGGACCAATCTTATTTGCACCATATACCCTTAGGCTCTTTAAGGCACAAAATAAGACAAAAATTAAGCAACATTATTAAACCTCAGTCCTTTAGAAGGCTACAACATCGGCCACGCCTCCGACAAGATGTAGCAAACATATTTCGACATCGGTAACTTCCTCGACCTTTTAGAAGGCTGTAACATCGGTTGTGAGCTGGCAAGATACAACAAACTTTTATCAGTCTCGGATTATTATTGAATTCTACTTATCCCATATACCCTAAGGCTCTTTAAGGAATAAGCAAAATATTTCTTTATATGATACATATAGTATGCCAAATTAAGTATTCCTGATGTGTACTCATCCTAATCACAAAGGAACTAAAGAAAACTTCTATTAACTAATTATTAACCAAAAAACCGCACAACTCTATTTATTAAACAATTATATATAAAGGTGAAACAAGCTAATGGGAGAAAAAGCCACAATTAATACTTATGAGCTTGAAAGAAAACCAACTATTCTACGTTTAATACCATGACTTATAATCGACTCTATCATTTCTTATTCTTCGCAATTTAAAATCTCTAAGAAAGAGATTCGCGAATGCTTAGCCATATAAATTCCAACTCGGCATATTTAAAATCTACATGAGATTAGCACAAGTCTTCATTTACGTTAATAACAAATCAAGTCTAGCATGTTTAAAGTCTACTTGAGACTAGCACAAACTATCATCGTTAAATGTTAAGGAAAAAGCTAAGGTTTAAAACCGATCGAGTCAAAATTTATTTCTCGTTCTCACCTTTATTTATGCCAAAACACTTATTACATTTTTTTTTTTACAACATTTTTCACTTTTTTTTATATATTTATTTTTTTTATTATTTTTTTATGCATAAAAATTTAAAAATTTTGCTATTTTTTATATAAATCACATATTTTTGGTGGAAAAACGGGTTACGTGAGAACAACGGCTGCAGGTATAATCAAATCGATAGATCGTTTTTCCATTTTCAACACTTTTTTTTTTAATTTTTTTTTATAACTTTCCATCACTTCATAACATTATAGTTTTCATTTTCATTTTTTTTTTAATACTTGGGATCATAGAACAAGCAAAATAAATTCATCGTCCCCAACTTTCACTTTTCCATACTAAGCTTAAAAACAAGATCATTGTCAATTACAAGTCATGATACTAACACTACTCAAAAATACTAATTGTGTACTTACTTTTCCTCCCTTATTTCCTAATTTTGTATCTCAAGATTTTATTTAAGTCATATACCCGGAGGCTCTTTAAGACTTTTATTTCGATACTTATTAATTCCAAAAATAAAGTGTGAC
>BQNB010008250.1:22292-80348 GCA_026074375.1 Tanacetum coccineum
ATGAGTAATGTACTTTGTAAGAATGATATTATGATATTGAATTGACATATTATGATGTTTGCTTGACATATATGAAGATAGGATTGCCATAGTTAGGTTGCGTGAGCTTGTTAACTTTAGTTATGCAAGAAATGTTGCACATTGAGATATTAGCAAAGTAAGTAATGTAATAAAGCGAAAAATTTCCCTGAAAAAGGTGAGTTTATATATAATTGATAGATTGTACATCATCTAACTTAATAGATGGATATTTACATTTATGAAAATTGCGGGTTGTTATAGTTGGGGAGCAGCAAGTTGTGTTGGACAAGATGAGCAAAGATTTTGTGAGGTTTACTACATGGGCGATTGGTCGCTTAGGGCAGTTACTAGATGCGAGCGGTGTGACCTACCCGAGGTATGGCGATTCACACGTACCATACCAAAGATGTGTCCGACAGAGGACCGACGGTGGCACCAGCACCTTAGCAGCTCCACACGACTAGGACCAGCCTGACCCTTGATCTTCCTATCCTTGGTTTTATCCTTTTGTAAACATTATCTTATCTTGTTTATATTATTATGTATTCGGACATGACACTTATTATCATTTTGATGTATATTATGATATAACGGATTAGGTTTGTTCTTTTTAGGTAGGATTATTGGAAGTCTGGCAGTAAGTTCAGCAAACATTTATAACGATTGAAATAACCGAAGAATGAACTTAGAATGGAAGAGGTAACACAAGAAGATTGAGATTTTATAAAGATCCAAAGTGAAGCTGGAAACAAGTCTAACTTAAAGACTTTTCTGTAAACAAAAGTGCTTGTCGGGAGACAACCCGAAATGTATTTTCAAATTTTTATCGAGTCTGTCTTCCCAGATTGTCATACGGCGTATCCAACCTCAATGAATATGGCGTATTAACTTTTTGGACGTTATCCAGTCTTTATTTTTCTGCACTTAAAACATTATTGTCGGACTTGTCGATAAGGCGTATTCATAAATATGAATACAGCGTATTCGACCTCTGACCCGTACTTAAGAATTTTTTAATATAGGTCTCAATACAGTGTATCTTGAAACATGGATACGGCGTATCGACTTCATGTACAAATTTAGTTTTCGTTTTTAGGTTTTGTTTTCTAACCGACGAATACCCGGAGGTATAATTTGCACTTGTTTTCTTATTATTTATACAGGAACCTTCTAAACGATTGAATGAATTTGGTGGAATGCTTATTTTCTAGAATTCTATGTGTGTTGTAGTCATGATGGTATCCAGACGCATTTACAACCCACATTCTTACTCATATACGCAACATGGAGGATCATACCAAGCAAATCTCAGGGGAGTTTTTCTATTCTAATTCTTTAATTCCTATTCATGTTATATTTATACAATGAGGGCGTTGTATATTTCAAGTGGAAGAGGAGAATTAGACACTTACTTGTCCCTATTTTTACAAATAATATGCCTAATTTATGTCAAATTAAAAAAAATAACATATTTTTGTGAAATTATTAGTTACATAACCTGCACACATAACCCTAAATTAAAATTGTAAGGATTTAGCCTTATCCGTTTCCTAATTTTTACCCTAAATTTAACAAAAATATGAGTGTGTCGGTGAATGTGGTAAACTTTATAACTTGGCTTAGTATATCTATTAGAGACCACAATAAGAAGCACTATTTTTAATAGATGGAGTGACCTTTCTAAACTGGTAAATTTTTAGGGTTACACCAAAAAGCCTATACATATTGTGATATTAAGTAACTACACTGGTTAGTTAACCCCTATATTAACCCTTTATATACTCTTATTTTTAGAGTAAGATACCCCTAGAAAAACTTGTTGAGCCATTCCTTTCTTTTCTTACACCTAATTTTGTTTCATTACACCTTTACACCTTAGCCTACCCTGTAGATTAAGTCCTTAATTGGTTTCTAGTTGCTTTTGTGTAAATTATTATACTTCCTGCCGCAATGCATATTTTCTATCTATGGTTAGGTCGAGAAATTAAACAATGCAATTGGGAATGTGAAAGTAGTGTATCTTAGTGCTCGTGTAGTTACTACTTTCACTAGTATGATCAGATATTAATTATTCAGATTTATCATGTTCGTGAAGTGGTGAAAAATGCACCTTTATTCAGTTTGTTAATTTATGTTTGAAAAAAAAAACAGAAAAATACAAAAAAAAGATTAAGAGAGAGAGAGAGAAAGAAGTGAGGTTTGTGAGATAAACGGTTCGTATAAGCTTAACCGATTCTATTATTTATGACGATCGATTATTCGTTGGTACGTGTTATAAACCAACGATGTAAAGTTATGTTGTATATTATTTTTAGTTGGTCGCATTATAAACCAACTAGTGTATTTTCATGTATCAAGTGGTAGATATCGCCACTAATGTTGTATAGTATGTATATTATGGATGATTGGGAGTTGGATGTTACGGGAACACCAACTAAGGGTGTTTTCATGAAAAGCATGAGTTATCAAATTTGTGTCTTTTTATAGGTATGGTCGGGAAAGTAGCTAGCAACACTGCTCCTTATCTGTTTTGACTTAATCTATTTGTTTTGTTTTTTTTATTTAACACCAATTATTTTCCCGTTACTAATTCCCAACCTTTGGTCTTACTCGAATGAGGGACTAAGCAATTAGATGTGTCTCATTCATGGATTTGTTTATGTATGTGTGATTTTGTCGCTCTTGTTGGTTTATTACTATTGGGAAAGGATTAGTTATCCCTTACCCTATATTATTCTTCATTCTAACCTTTGGTTTTACTTGAATGGGGATCTGAGCAATCATATGTACCACGGTTATGGATTTGGGCGTGTATATATGATTTTGCCGGCCTTGTTGGTTTACTGCTATTGGTGAAGATTACTTGATCCCATTCTTTAGCTTATTCGAGTTAAGATCTGAGCAATGGGAAGTGTCACGGTCATGGATTTAGGCGTGCATTTGTCATTTTGTCACCTTTTCTGGAATATTGGTATCGGTAGAAATTGAAAAGAATGATCAAACCCTTAAACCTTAACCCAATTTACCTTTTTAGACTTGTCACTCCTTAGCTTTAGTGGTGGAGATGTGTATCCTTTCCAAGCTTATGTTAGAATACTCGTCACGACCGAGCAATTGAGCGAATTAGTTACATGTTACCACATAGATTAGTTGAGTGATTTGAGTGTTTTCATTTTTCCTATTCGTGAGGTGTTTGGTTATGTGCTAGTAATAAACGAAAAAATTGCTTAAAAGAAAATTCTTAAACCTTGGTTTGGGATACATTTTCATAAGTTTTCTAAAGTCTACTTGAGGAAATGTAGGATTAAAGTAGGGGATATTTGAAGAAATCAAATAACGTTACTTTTATAGCATCATTTATCCCACCTATATTGCTCATTTTACCTTATTTATACATTAATTGGTACTTAATTGTTAATATTTGTTATTTGCAGTAAATATGGAGCTATTGGTGAAGTTTAACGAAAAAGGCATGCATTTTAGAGCTTAAACGAAGAAATCTTAAAGACGTTGTTCTGACATCTAATACGCCGTATCCAGCAAGAAGATACGACGTATCTGTGCCTTGACTTTACAAGTAACCACCAAGATTTGAAGACCAATACGCCGTATCCATGAAGACTCATACGCCGTATTAACTGACGGTTCATGAAAGATTCTGGAAGATATTTATCGTGGTACCCACTCCAAGAAACCCCAATACGCCATATTGACAACTTCCAATACGGCGTATCGACCGAATTCCAGGCCTTAAAAATACCGAACGCTAAATACAAATTTTAGTGTGCAAAAATATACCGAAGACTGAGAAGAAGGAATGAACCACCACGTTCTACTTTTAGAAGAGAAAAGAAGCCAAGAAAGTCTTACAACGCCCTTTAATACGCGTTCGGTTTTTGGTATCATTCATTAACTTGGTTAGTTTACCTTAATTGTTCGTCTATGACATTTGTATTCGTTACAATGGTTATTGGCTAATACCTTTAGGTATTAGCCATGTTTATGATAATTTAACGTTTGGTTTATGTTTATCTCGATTGCATCTTATAAGTTGTGTGTTGTTTTATGTTTATCAATTTATACTCGTTTACGTGCTTAAGTATGTGACCTATCATTCAACTAGATCTAGGAATATCGATAGAGCGTTAACTAGATGCCGGGATAGCTCTCCATATCTGCAATTTATATATCTAGAGTAATAGGATCACAAATATTGACATGTCTTTGCCTTTGGTTTAGTGAACAAGTTGGACTAGCAGGTGACCTAGGATCAACAAATAACGTTCTGATTCCTTGGGTAAATGTGACAATCCGTCAATTTTAGGTCGTTATTTTATTCTCGAGTATTAATTATAATTTTCATTTTTATGTTGAGATATGAACTCACGTCTAACCGGGAGAATTAGGGCTTACATTTGTAATTTACGTGACGTTTTATAAAGCATACCGGGCCGAATTCTACGTTAAGCATTCAACGCTTATATTTTCAAATTCTGCCATTTGATTAAGTTATTACTTTCTGTTTTTTCTTTTGTGTCTGTACTATTTTTATTTTACGAAAAAACGACTTCAAATCGTACCTTTTTAAATATAGACTTTGATAATACCCGTTATTGATTTACAAATTTATGGGGCAAGTTATACACCACCCACTTATCAAACCCCATAGGGACGGCTATAAACCAAGGAAAAGGCGGTCCCCTGGTGTATCAAGATGTTTGCCGATGCATCATAACACTTTGGCAATAACACTTTATAAACCATATATAAACTTACTTTGCAAAAACCTATACACATCACACAACTCATTTTATAACTCAAAAAATCTGAATTTTTTCTACCTTGTCTCATCCTATTGACGCCACACACACACACCATAAAACACTCAATCATAATATTTTGATTGATCAAATAATTAGGCACACTAGTAAGTGATAGTCTTTAGGCACACTCCTTGCCATTGATTTTAAAGCCGAATCATCATCATCTGACACCTCATATTTCACTTGTTCCCAGTATATCATCATCCTTTCAATTTTTTTCTCTTTATCAGTTAGCTGGTACTCACGAAACTTCCCGAGGTATCTAGTAACCACCCCGTTCTTTGTCACAGTTGTCACTATTTTCTCCACCTCTCTTCCCTCTGCTAATTCTATAGTCAATCTTTCTTCCACCCTGCATGGGTACATAGAAATTGGTATGCGGATCTTGCGGCTAATCCGGCTTACCCATGCCCGTGTCCCTGGTTTGTAATATCCCCTACATCCTGTCGCAATTGTGACTCCCATACGGAACTTCTTAGGAGGAAAAGGAGACATAGCTAATTTAACAAGAAAAAAAATAAGGCACACTAAATCAGGTAAAGGCAATCAAAATAGCTAAAGAAATTAACAAAATTAAGAAATAATATCATATGATTAAGGGGAAAAACGCATACTAGATACACTACTAAACGCTTAAGCCCTAACATGCATCTACGTGAAGGACTCCTAGGTTATAGTCTAGGCTCAACCACCTACTTCTCTATAACCAATGGCTCTGATACCAATCTGTCACACCCCGCCAAGGCGGAAGCACGAGGTGTAAATTCATGGATATCGTTATAACACAATGGCGTCTACTATAGAGATACTAAAAAGGAAAAGAAAATAACTACAAGGGACACTATGTGTCATAACAATACCCAACACAAGATAAATGAGTCTTGCATTATTAAATATAACTAAAAGATGAACTAAAATGAGTTTGAATTTGTAAAGTGGACTTAAAAATAAAGCCAAGCATATAGATATATCAATTATACCATTTACGGTTTATAAATTATGACTATTTTCGTAAACATAAAAGTATACAAAATTTACTACTACCCGAACACTATACTATGTAAAGCGATTTTTGTAACTAAAACCCGAGGTGGTAGGACCCACTTCTTAGGAGTTTTAAAATGCTAACATACTGATAATAAAAGTATCCCGACCTCGAGAACCCGAAATTTTATAACAAGAGTCATTTACAAGCTTAAATGGGCCATAAGGCCTTATTGGACCACTAGGCCCAATGAAACAAAATGGACTTATTGGACTTAGCTTTAGGCCCAATCCACATGGACCTTACTAATGGGCTAGGACCTGGTCTTTGAGTAATAATATCAATATAATAACTTAATGGGCTTGCTTAATGGGCCTATTGGGCTTTTTGAGCTAATTTAGACAATACTAGTAAAATGGCTAATAAAAACAAGTTAAAAACCTAGAAAACTCTAAGTGTGAAATAAATATGTTGCAAGAGCATGATCATCATATAAACTACATGTATACATATACTTATTTAATTTATGAGTTTTCGTTAATTTTTATCGACTAGAAACCTAAGACCCGTTACAATTTGTATAGGTCTTGGTTGATTGACGCGCCTACTTCCGAAGTTTTTATTCATCGATATTCTCATCCGACATCACTAAGTGAGTTCATAGCCTCGCATTTTTACACTTTAATTGTTTTATAAACCCGCGAGGGAGATAACATGCTTGTTTTTAAAATAGAACACAAGGGAGATTGTATGCTAGTTGCCTCGATTATTATTATAAGTTAGCTTAACTCGCTAGATAAAAGACCTGCGGAAATCATGAATTGTTAACTACCGGGAAATGGTAGACGCTTATACATGAAATAGTACTATTTGGAGGCTGCCACCTCCAATCCGTGACGACTGGCTATCGTCAAGTGTCGGGAATATGACACAACGGATGCGTTGTATAGAGAATAATATGCACTCATAGCGAGGGTGTATAGTAGGCATACCTTGTTGGGAACCCCAACATAATTAGATGGTAACGTTCAATGTCATGAGACTTATAAATAATCCCCCGATATAACTTTGTTTGGCCACATCGTTATATCTCGATGAATATTGAGAAATGATACTTATGTTCGGAAAATTTTATTGTTTATACATATAAACTCTATGGATTCACTCAACATTATTGTTGACGTTTTAGCATGTTTTATCTCAGGTCCTTGAAGGTAATTCGGCGATGGAGATTTTGGTTGTCGCTTATGGAAACCTAAATGTTTTGAAGGCCCATTAAATAAAAGTCATTCGAAGATGATTTGTAAAAATGTTGTATGAATTATGAAACAATTTGGGACCTATGATGTAACTTTTATTTCGAATGAATGTATTTAAAAACGTCTCTTTTCGAGTCGTTTTCTATGCTTGAGTTGTTATATTATGATGTAGCACCCCAAATGACCCTTCCGCTGAGATATATAAAAATAGGGGTGTTACATGAAGACTGAGATCCCAAATTTAAATACCCACCTTTCGAGAACCTCTTCGAAGCCTTAATTGTTTACAACTCATTTTCTGATTTGCCATTCACAATGGCCGACGATCAACCAATGTGGGGTAACAACCGAGCCGTAGCACCCACTCACGGGGCTGCTATCGTTACGGTAGACCTTGGAGACAACTTCACCGTTAAAGGTCATCACCTCTCGATGATCAAAGACCGAAAATTTGATGGACGTGCATGGGCCGATCCGCACAAGCACATCATCGAATTCGTCGAGATTTGCCGAATGTTCCAATATGGCACAACCAATGCGGACGCAATCAAACTCAAACTCTTCCCATCATCCCTTTCCGGTGATGCCAAAGTATGGTTCAATGAACTTAGTCCCGGTGTTATCGTTACTAGGGAACAAACGAGACAAGCTTTCGTAAGCCGATTCTTTCCACCAGCAATATTCGACCAACTTATGGGAGAAATTTGAGGTTTCACCCAACATCCCAACGGGTACCTTGTATATGCTTGGCTACATATGAAGGACTTACTTCATAGTTGTCACGAACATGGTTTAGGACAAGGAACTATAATCCAAATCTTCTACCATGAACTTGACAAAGTCACACAAGCTATCCAAGATGCTGGAGGAATCGTTCTCTACAAAACCAATGAAGTACACCAATTGCTCGAAGATCGAGTGCTTTTGAAACTTGATTGGTCTAAGGACATCAAAGCTAAACCCATTCGTAAAACCATTTCCTTCGCGAAAAGTAGCAACGATTCCAAACTCATAGAAAAGATGGAAGCATTGACCACCAAGAATGACTCGCAATTCAAAGATATCAAAGGAGAAATGAAGGAGATGCGAGATGGATGCAACAGTTATGAGGGGCCTCACCCATCGTCGGAGTGTGACGACAAGCCTATGGGAGGTCTCAAAGATGAAGAAGCCCACTATGCCTACGGAGGTTATCGAGGAGGAGGTTACCGAGGAAACTACTACGGTAGGAGTTTAGGAACTTGGAGAGACCGCCAACCAAGAGATGAAAACCAAAAATCCCAACCTTGACAGGACACCCCTTCCGTTCCACCAACACAGAAAAAGAAGTTCGATGAGTCTGACTTTAAAAAAACCATGCGAGAGTTCATGGTCGCTCAAAAATAATCGAACGACTTTGTCAAAAATCAATTCTTTAATCTTAGAACCAAAGTAGAGCATGGACAAAAGAATCACCAAGCCTCGATTCAGGATCTTGAGATAAAATTTGGTCGACTCTCCGACCAATGTTCCTTTCCACTAACTGGTTCACTCCCAAGTAATACCCAAACCAATCCAAAACCTAACCTAACGAATGATAAACCATACCGTCTACCCTCCGCTCGAAATGAGCATGTGAATGCCGTATTCACATAGAGTGGTTTGACATACGATCCACCGGTCAACCCAAATACTAAGACCATCGTCATCCACGATGATAGTGAAGATGAGGTTGACGAAGCCGAAAAGGAAGCAGAGTTGATTCCTTCTAAACAAACCAAATCGGATCTACCACCACTCAAGGCGTATAAGCCAAAAATCCCGTACCCTCAGCGCCTACGTAAAGAAAAAATGGAAGAACTCTATGCCAAGTTCATTGATCTAGTCAATGAAGTTAAGATCAATGTACCCCTCGTTGATGTCCTAGCCGAGATGCCCAATTATGAGAAGTTCTTGAAAGATCTCACGAGCAACAAAAGTAAGATGGAGTAAATCTCTGCTGCCTTCTTAAACAAAGAATGCTCAGTAATTGTTCAAAAGAAGCTCCCACCTAAACTGGGTGATCCTGGAAGCTTTCTGACCCCGTGCACCGTAGCAGGTTTAGTTGAATATCTCACCTTGGCCGATCTTGGCGTAAGCATTAACCTGATGCCATATTCACTATATGCTTCACTCTCAGGAAACACCTTGAAACCTATAAGGATGAGTATCCGCTTAGCTAACCATACTTACCAATACCCGATGGGAATTACGGAGAACATGCTCATCCAAGTTGGGAAATTTGTATTTCCTGCTGATTTCGTTATCCTGCAAATAAAGGAGGATGATAAAGTTCCTCTTATTTTAGGAAGACCATTTCTACACACCACTGATGCTATCATCTGAGTCAAAAATAAAGAACTCAATCTAGGAGTAGGGGATGATAGAATCGCCTTCTTAATCGACAAAGCTATGCAACATTCTCATTCCAATGATGACACATGTTTCCGCATGTATATTATTGATGAAGTAATAGAAGAAGAATTGGATGCATTGCTCGATGATTCTAAACCATTCTTAGGCACGTTAGAAAAGATCAGCGAATCATCTCTCGACCATGAAATAGAAGAATTCATGGAAATTAAAATCGAAGAAATCCCTAAGCAAGAGGAAGAGGTCGAGGATAATTTCGAAGAATTACCCCTGGAAGAAAATTTAAGGATCAAGAATTCTATCCAAGATCCATCAACCGATCTTGTGATGAAACCTCTTCCCAAACATCTAGAATATGCTTTTATGGAAAAACAGTCCATTCTTCCAGTAGTCATATCCACTCTACTCAAAGACGATGAAAGAAGCGTTTTGTTTCTGTTCTCAAGAAACACAAAGAAGCATTTGCTTGGAAAACATCCGACATTTCAAGAATTAGCCCATCTTTCTGCAAACATAAAATCAACTTTGAGGACGACGCTAAACCGTTATTCAAAGACAACGCCGACTTAACCCAGACATGAAAAAAGTCATGAAAAAAGAGATTATCAAACTTCTCGATGCTGGTATCTTTACCCCCATCGAAGATAGTCCTTGGGTGAGTCTGGTGCACTGCGTACCTAAGAAAGGAGGAATGACCATTGTGACAAACAAAAAGAATGAACTTGTTCCTACAAGAATTGTGATATTGAATTTTATATATGCAAAAAAATATAGTATAATATTCCAAGAGAGCAATTAAGAACTTTCCTAAAGTCTCCCTTAAGAAAAGCTCACTCTAAAAGATATATATAATATATAATACGTATATTTAACCAGAAAAAATGATCACCCAGGTCGTTTCCCTAACGACTTGTGAAATTGAATCCTCGCTTTAGTTTGGGATATTCCGTTATGTGGTAATATGTCATGGGGGTGGAGAAAAATTCTCCAACTTCGTCCTGCTATCCGTGAGTTCATATGGTGTAAAATTAGGGATGTGGCTGCTACATATCTTTGGTACGACAAATGGTGTGAGTTGGGGCCGTTATCGAAGCTTATTACTTCGCGTGATATGTGTCGTGCTGGCCTTACTCACAACTCTCAGGTTATAGACATAATTCAAGATGGTGCTTGGAATTGGCCTCATGATTTACTTTCTAAATATCCTATTCTTTCTACATGCCATGTCCCTACTGTTGCAAATAGGGCGGACTGTTTGGTCTGGCGTGATAGTCAAGGGGCTGATAAGCCTTTTTGGTGGCCCAAGTTTGGAACGACATTCGGCCAAGAGATTCTCAAGTTGAATGGTACCCGGTGGTTTGGTTTGCTTCATGCATCCCTCGGCATGCTTTTAACTTATGGCTCGTTGTTAGAAGAAAGTTAAAGACTCAAGACTGGTTTAGCATTTGGGACGTTTCGAACTATTTGGGTTCTCTATGTTCGTTGTGCAAGTTGTAACCGGATTCTCACGACCACTTGTTTTTTGAATGTCCATTTGCTATAGAAGTTTGGGATCGGGTGAAAGGTTATGCTGGCCTTGATTCGTCCAATCCTAATATTTATGACATAATTTTTGATTTAATTCCTATTGCTAGAAGATGCTTAATGTTAAGTATTGTTGCTAAGCTTGTGGTTGCGGCTTTGACCTACTACATATGGCAAGAGCGGAATTGGAGACTATTCAAGAAGGCCAAGCGAAACCCCAATCAGATATGTGAGTGTATCCGTGCTTCGGTACTGTTCAAGCTTATGTTTTGCAAGTTTAACAAGTCCAGAAGTGGTGTTAGGATGTTCCAGCTTTGGGAGTTACTTGAGGCTATATTTGTCTAGTTTCTATTATGGTTCATTGTTTTGGCTTTTGCTCCATTAGGTGGTTTTTTCCTATTGGGGTTATTGGTTATGTAATCATTAGGTAGTGGTCATATGGCATGTCATATGATCTAGTGGCTGTTCAAGCTTAGGCTTAAGGTTAATGTGACACTCAATCACTTTCCATTGTGCTTATTGGCTTTTTGGGTTTTTAATATAATTTACCGGGGTGAGTCCCTTTTACCAAAAAAAATGATTTGAATGAGAGAAAAGATATTTTTGAGTATCTATAACTACTAAATAAAAGCAACAATTAAAAGCAATTAAACACTTAAACAATTAACGGGAAACAAATAAAACGCGACAAATAAGCAAATAGAACAAAATTAACTTTTAAAAATGCAAACTAAATTTTTAAACCTAAAATAAGACAAAAGGAAATTTTAGGAAAAAGAAAATTATTTTTCTTGATTATTTTTGAATTTTTGTATGAATTAAAAACTAATTTAATTTAATTAAATCCTAGAAAATAGCAAATTAAATCCTAAAAATTTTAAAAAATGATTTTTAAACTTAGAAAAGTCTAAAATAACATAAAAACTCAGAAAACAATTTTTAACTATTTTTAAAATTAAAATCCTATTTTTAAAATTAAAAATAAAAGCTTAAAAATAAAAATTAAAATCTAAAAGAGGTAAAAATGATTTTTCTTAATGTAAAACTAAAGCTATTTTTTATAAAACTAAAAACTATTTTTTGTAATTTTCTGAAACTTTTTTCTATTTTTTATGAATTTTCTAAAATTAAAACTTTCGAAAAACTATTAAAAATAAACTAATTGATGGAAAATTACGAAAAATTCAGGAAAAATCTAAAATGTAACAAAGATTACTAGAAAATTAAAAGAAACAACTCAGCTTATCGAATAAGCTGAGAAAAGGGCTTATTAGGCTACGGCTTATTAAAAATTAGAAAAAGGAAAACGTGTATAAAGATTAAAAAGAAAGGGAGGTTGACGGATGAGCTATTGTAGCATGATGGTTAACACGTTGGGTCTTTGAGTGAGAGGTCCTGAGTTCGAAACTGGCACACCCCCTTTTTGCTTATTTTTTTATTTATTTTTTATTTTTTTGAAAACCAAATGCTAAATCTTATTAAGCAAACAATTCTAAGAACTTTTTATGAAAGCAGTATAAGCTGAAAGTGAGAAATAAGCTCTCTAAGAGCTTATTTATGATCTGACCACAGTAAGTGAGTTTTTAAGCTCACTTTAGCTTGTTTACACTAAAAAGCTTGCACAATCTTCAATATAAGCTCAAATTGAAAACCAAAAGTTGTTCTAGGTAGCTTATGATGTGCATAAGCTAGTTCAAACAAGCTAGCTTAACTGAAAACACTTAACACCAACTGAATTTGAGGATCAAAACAGCTAATTCAAGAACAAACTCAAAAAGCTCAAAATTAAGAAAAACTCAAATGCTCAATAAGCCAAAACTTAAGCTGAGCTTAAGAAAACTAATTATCCTAACTTTAATCTATAAATTCAAACAAGAAAATCAGATACTACAACTTAAAATTCTAAAATTAGAAGGCTTAATATTATTACTACTGTCTTTGGAATTTTTGGCTTTTTAATGACTTTTAAAACTAAATGCACCTAAGGAAATGAGCTATAAAATGGAAACTAAAGCTTAATCTATCTAAAGCTATATCTAAACTAAAAGCAAACTGAATTTTAAAACCTAAATCTTAAAATTACTAGCTGAAATGAATCCAAGAGTGACAGCAGTGGTAACTTGTTACCACTGCTAGTGCAAATGACAGAAGGCAAGACACAAATGTGCAGGTATCCTAGAGGGGTAACCTGCACTTAGACACTCTACTTGAGTATGGCTAAACACAAATCAAGCACAAACCAAGCCTTAAGTAGCTTGGTTCAAATTTTCACAAGTGAAATCACAAGGAAAATTCCCCTGGTGCTGAGACAGATTCAATAAGCCACAAAATCATTATAAGCTCAAACTATCTTGGCAAATTTATTTAAAATCTTATCAAATATGCTAATCTAACTAACCAATAAGAAATTTCAAAGTAGCTTTGACTTTTAAAGGTCAAAGAAGCTTAAACCAAACACCCCTTTAGGAATTGACAGATTTTATAAAACATTAGAATCTAAGATCTAATTATCAAAACCTTATTACCAGATCTTAAACAACTTATATTAAACTTAATAAACATAAATCAACAACTGAATAAGCTAAATTCTAAGATCTACACTATAAACTACTTATTTTTGGATTTTTAAGCTTTTTATGACAGAAATGAGAACTCTAAGATTTATGACACTTAAGCTAAAACAGGTGATGAATAAGTCCTAAGTAACAATATAAATCACAAATAAGCAATAAGAAAGCAGATAAGCACTATTAATAAGCCAATAAGCAAATCTAAGCTAATTAAGCAATCATTAAGCTAAAACTGAAAATTAAAGAAGACTTACAATGAGCCTAGCTAAACAAGGCATGAAATGCTCTTAGAGCTTATTCAACAGCTCTGGCTTATTAGAAATAAGCCAGTAATAGTCCTTGAGAGCCCTTCCCTTTTTGGCTCTCCTTCCATAAGCATTTAATCCAATAGCAAAGGTAATTTGAACTGATTTTATGATTTAAGTAGATTATTACTTATTAAAACTCAATCTTAGCTTAGAGACTAAGATGAGCTAGTATGAGCTTATGGAATAATAGCTTAATCATTTGAGAATAACTGAGAGCTTATGAATGTAAAACAACTTATAAAAAGTTTGAATTCATTAATAACTAAAGGAGATTACATTACTTTTGAAAAGGAATTACAAAAAGCTTGAATTACATTTAAAGAAAATTTGCATAAGCTAAAGTACAATTAAGCTAAAATTGAAAAGCTAACTAGGTAGATGTGTGTGTGTGAAGGTGTGTGGCTATTTATAGCTTCAAGCTTAATCCTCTAGGTCTTCCTTGCAACCCACGCTCCTTTTCATCCAAACCGTACAATCAATCAATCATTGGAGCTTTAATCTTGGCCATTGGATGAGATTTGCTAGTCACACGGATTGCCAAGCTGGCACTCTTTTGATGTGACTTTGTGCTTGTTGTGTGAGTGCATCCAGTGTAGATTCAATCATTCCTTTGTGCTTTCACATCTTCCACGTGGCTTCCTTACTTAATTTGACCAATAGAGCTCCTGAAATGACTAATGAACCCTGCCACTTTGTGCATGATCACTTGAATAGTCAAAATCACCCTTCAATTTCCATTTGCCCTTTGTTTTGACCATGGGGTAACTGGTGACGAAGCATGAATAGTGTTGGTGCCCTTTTTCTTTTTTAACCGAAATTGGGTAAAACGGGTTTGGGGTAATAGCAAAACTAGTCCCTCTATTTGTTTAACAAAAGTGTAGTGTAATTTGACTTTCACAAATGATAGAAAAGGTCCCTGTGGTTATATAAAAGGGTAATGGGCTAGGGTTTTGGGCTTTTGATTTGGGCTTTGGATCCGGGTATAGTTTGTAAGGGATTAAGGCCCATTTAGAGTCCAAGGATCATTTGTGTAATTTTTGGAGAATTAAGGGACTGATTTGGAACTTTTTTGTTTTTGTCTTATTATGGTTGACTTTTTTTGACCCATAGTTGACTGAGTTTTGACTGAAGCTTGACCATAGTTGACTTTTCTTGGCTTCGGCTTTGAATCCTTGGCTTCTTTTGTGCTCTTTTGATTTCTGTGTCCGTGTTTGCTCGTTTTTTACTGTTTTCTTGTGATTTTTGATATATCCGTACCTGCACACACAACACACAAAAACAAGTATATTTTTGCCATTTTAAGTATGTTTTTTAGTCATTTTTTGTGTTAACAGATATGTGTATTTTGCACTTATCAAAATTCCCCAAACTAAACGATTGCGTGTCCTCACACAATATTACATGCCTTATAACCAAATACCTCAAAACTTCCCCAAACTAAACCTTTGAAAAGTAGCAAAGATTTTGGTTGAGAGAGAGCTAAGAGATCACAAGTTATAAAACACCCGAATTCCCATTTTCAAAGATTTTTTATTTTTTATTTTTTTATGATTTTTCTTGATAGACTATCTAACTACAACTTACTCTTGTTTTGACATAATGTATTGTTTTCATTACCTTAGTGGTAATTTTTAGGATCATGGAACAAAAAGCACTTGAAAAGTGTCTAAAAGATAAATTCGTCATCCCTGATTTTTTACTTTTCCCATAATAAGCTTAAAAATAAGATCACCATTAAGTACGAGCTAAGATGCTAAGACTACTTATAATTACAACTTGTGAATTTCTCTTCCCGACATAAATCATATATTTAAGTGTGTGTGCTCAAATTAATTTAAATCATTAAATCCATAAATTTAGATAGTTGAAATCCGAACAAGCTTTACACATGGGCCTTTTGGGCAAATATGTTAATCACTTAGTAAGATCACAACTCAAAGCAAACAAAAACCTCCTTAGCTAAGACATCGTTGATTCACTTGTCTCATTAATGACTTTCTTCTCTAACATCCCACCGTCATCGGGTAAGTGCTAAGGCTTTTGACACCCCATCCGGAGAATAATAATCGAGATGCATGAACTTCCGATGAAAAAGCCTTGTAGACTTTTGCAAACGTTAGTTCAAAAGAATACCTTGGTTTTAGAAAAGAAAACTTTTACTATTTATTTTCCAACTTGCAACATTATTATTATTATTTACATTATTAGGCTAGGAACCGGTATCACTTTTCTTTCGACGACACATCGGCCAGCCTCCGACAAGAGTCAGTGTACTTATTATGATACCAATCCTAAATATACATCCTCCACCCTTTCTTTCGATGTCACATCGGGAGCGAACCAACAAATGCCCATGTACTTTATTGCGATGGAGTTTGTATATTATTTATTAACACTAAGGATTTATAACTTGCATCCTTAGGGATCACAATTGCATGAAAAAATACACAAAAAACAAAAACATATAGAAACGCAGGGTTCCTGATCTGTGCCTAGAACAAAAACAAACACTTAGTTTTATTCCAAGGAGGTATTCGTGTAACCCAGGCATAGGGTCGAATAATCTTCTTTGAAAAGTGATTACACGACTTCAATTGATATCCGGTAACCATCTTGGTAATTAGCTAGGCTATTGATTGTCTTCACCCTGATCTAGGATCTACTACAACTAACAATCAAAGAAGATTATTCTGTGATAATCAATGACTGTTGCTGCTATGAAACACATGGCTTCTAACTTTGCCAAGCTAGACATGTTTGAAGGGGTGGACTTTCAAATATGGCAGAAGAAGATGCACTTCTTGCTTTCAAGCATGAGTGTGGTATATGTACTGACTACTCGCATGCCTGAAGATGGTGGTGATAATCCAACCGTGGAACAAGTCAAGAAGAGGGCCAAGTGGGACAATGATGACTATGTCTGCAGATGTTTAATCCTAAATGGTATGTCTGATTCTTTATTTGATATTTACCATAATGTTGAATCTTCCAAAGAACTATGGGATTCCTTGGAGGCCAAATATATGGCTAAGGATGCATCAAGTAGGAAGTTCCTTGTTAGTAATTTTACAAATTACAAAATGACTGATTCAAGACCAGTCTTGGAACAATACAATGAACTTCTTGGTATACTTGGAAGGTTTACACAACATAAGATAAACATGGATGAATCTATTCAGGTTTCATGTATCATTGTTAAACTTCCCCCTTCATGGAATCTAATAAATTTGTTTTATCCAAACATGGTGTGTTTATTGGTTTTGGTTATTTGAGCAATCAAATGTTCTTGTTGAGTTGGGTAGTCATCTGCGCATTGAGGAGTCCCTCAGGGCGCAGGATAGTGACAAGCCAAAGGGCAACAATGTTGTTAGTCCACAATGATTGGACGTGGTTGTGTAGATCTTAAGTTTAGTTCTGGAAAGATTGTTTCGTTGTTTACTATTTTGCATGTTTCTAATATAAGGAAGAATTTGGTTTCTGTTATGTTAATATAAAATAAGTTTGTGGGTTATAAACAAGTGATGAATCTAAAAAATATGTTCTATCCAACACATGCGGTATTTTGATTGGTTTTTAGAGGTAATTATATTGAGAATATAATCAATGTTCAAGCTTAATATTGCTAATATTATATTGCTTCAACCTTTATGTCAACTTGTAAACTGAATGACTCAATCCTATAGCATGCTAGACTGGGCCATGTCCACTTTAGGAAGATGCAAGGTATGTCTAAGGACGGGTTAATCCCAGATTTTGACATGGACACTGAAAAGTGTAAGTCTTGCATGCTGAACAAAATAACTAAGAAATCATTTCAAAATATAAAACGTAAAACTAAAGTTTTAGAGCTGATCCACAGTGATTTATGTGATCTACATGCTACTCCTTCACTGGGGAATAAAAAATACTTTGTGACATTTATTGATGATGCTTCTAGGTTTTGTTATGTTTATTTATTACAATCAAAGGATGAAGCATTAGATAAATTCAAAGTATTTAAAACTGAAGTAGAATTACAACAAGGGTCCCAAATCAAAAGATTTAGGACCGATAGGGGAGGTGAGTACATGGATACTCTGTATAAATCTCACAAAGCACAGTCATACGATTAAGATAATCCTCAAATTCACGATCATTCCTTGAAGGAAGTGTCAAAAGTTCACCAGCTAACTCATGGTGAAGAGGATCACTCCTTGAAGAAAAAGTAATCGAAGATTCATTTTATTCTGGTTCATGATCGGAAATCACTTCGGGAGCGAGATTATGGGTAGTATCATCACTAAGCAGATTATCAAGAAAAGTTACGTCTCCTTCTGAATCAAAATAACCTTCCTCAAAATTAGAAGAAACTTCCATGGCTAGAAAAGCATCGATCTCATTAATATCGTCTTCTAGAGCGAAACACTCATCCTTATTGGACAAAGGTGTGTTAAGTAAAACTGGCTCATCGGAATCTGAAACATTAGAGTTCTTTTTTTCAACATCTACATCCATCTCATTAAAGAGAGGATTTACGTTCTAGAGGTAAAGTTATCAACAAATCAAAAAGAGGTTTTAAAGTAAACATGAAATGAACATCTATTTTAAGAGGAGTGATTTCATCGGCGAACTCCTCAAGATTATCACTAGTCTTCACCGGAGAAGAACTAGAGGAATAGAATGCGGAATAATTAGTGGTACTAGCCACTAAACTGCTCATCCTTTCGCAAATCAATGGAACAGAATAGCGATCAAAATTGCTTATTCTTGCTTTTCTCAAATTTTTTAGCATAAAAGACAAGTTCATCGCTTCCTACTCTTAATGTTAATTTTTCCTCGTATAGATCAATGAGAGCTTTTGCGGTGCGAAGGAAAGGTCTCCCTAAAATAATAGGCACTCTCAGGTCAGGTTCAAAATTAACCACAACAAAATCGGCAAGAAAAGTGAAACCATCAACTCTAACTACAACATCCTCGGCTATACCCATTGGGTGCGTAATCGAACGATTAGCAAGCTCGAGTGTCATTCGAGTAGGAGTCAAAGCTTCAAGCCCAAGTTGCTTGTAGATAGAATGAGGTAAAAGATTTATGCTAGCTCCGGAATTGGCTAAAGCACTAGTCCTATCGAGTTCTTGTAAAGTACATGGAATAAGAAATTTTCCCGAATCTTCGAGTTTCTCGAGAACTTTGTTCATGATGATTGCAGAACATTCAGCATTCACGGTTGTAATGGCGATTTCCTCGAGCTTCTCTTTGTTCCTTAGCAATGAGCTTAACCATTTGTTGAATTTTGGCATTTCGACAAGAGCATCTTTCAAACCAATCTCTAAACGGAGTTGTTTAAACATCTTCAAAAACCGGCTATGTTGAGCACTTGGTTTATCGTTCTCTCTCACTTTCATCCTCTCGGGATATGGAAGTTTAGGTTGATACGACGTTGGTTTTGGAGAATTAGGCTCTTGAATATCAATGTTAACGGTTTTCTTAGCTTTTGGTTTTGGGATTTCAACGAAAATGGAATCTTCTTCCTCTAGAGGTAGGACTTGTGCGGTACTTCTTAAACTTGGTTTTTGCACTTTGTCCATTGACGTCTCCGGGTTTTGTTCGGGTTCCTTTAGAGGAGTAGAAACAACGGGTGTAGGAACAAGATGAGTCGAAGGTCCTTCACAAGTTTTACCACTTCGTGTGGTGATAGCATTAATTTGCTCACGAGGGTTAGTTACGGTTTGACTTGGAAGAGTTCCTGAATTCGAAGATGAAGCGGTGTTGGAAGTTATGAACTTAGAAAGCATTTCCGTTAAATTTGTCATTTGGTTTTGTAAACCTTAGCCTTAATTTTGCATATTCCTAACACAGCATCAATAGAGCTTGACATAAATTCTCGAAATCGTCTTTGAAACGCCTGCATTGTTGATGAGGAGCCTTGATAAACTGGGTTTGATCAGTGGAGTTGTAAAAAACATGTCCTTTGGTTGAAGTAACGTTTTTGATTGAAATTGGTGCCCGATTTTGTTGAAATTAGTTCCCTTGATTTGGATTGAACCCCGGTTTTGATTGTTTTGAATCGAGGAAAACCAAAGGTCGGATTCGTTTGCCAACCATCGGAGGTCTATGGAATTGGTATTCCCCTTGATTAAAATTAGCTGCAGCAGCTTGGAAACGTACTCTTGAATGTTGTCTGAATAAACATGCCATCGTGGCTAACCATTTTTATAAGAATGAGCACCTCCACAAGTTACACAACTCTGCTCGACCGCTTTTACAGTTGCGGGAGCTTGAACTTTTTGTTTGTCGATAAGCATAGTCGGATCAAATCTTAAGTTTCAGAGACTTTGTTGGTAAAGCACAACATCTGGTAAATTCTTGGAGTAGATGATTCGAACCTCACTTTGGCAACGATTGCCTGTTCTGAATTAACGAACCTTAGATTTACTTTCGATAAGTCTCAAGCATTCACGAGTCATCTTATCCAAAAAGTTTCCACCCGCAGCGGAATTCAACGAGTCTTGATCATTAGCATTCAAAGCATTGTAAAATGTATCCAACTGATGTAGTTCTGAAAATCCGTGGTGTGGGCATGCTCGAAGAAGGTCATTAAATCGATCTCAAACCTCATAGAACGATTCGTCAAATCTTTGTTGAAATCTCGTGATTTCGTTACGAAGATTTGTCGTTTTTTAAGGAGGAAAGAATTTATTAATGAATTTTGAAACAAGATCATCCCATGTCATAATCGATCGAGGAGGTTCTTTTTCTAGCCAAATCCGGGCTGAACCTTCAAGAGAAAATGGAAAAAGCATAAGCGTTAATCGCTGCTCGCGGAGTACGTCCGGAATCTCATTGTTGAAGTAATCTTATTGAAATAACGGATGTGAGCATGTGGATCCTCTTTATCATGTCTGAAAAACTGTTTTTTTTGAACAAGATTGATCAAACCAGCTTTAACTCAAGTTAGCATAATTTCGGAATCGAGTTTTCATCACCCTCTACGACCCACTTTGTCCTTGCTTTTTGAGCTACATCGAGAGCTTCTAACCGTTCCATATCCTGAAGTTCTTTAATCCACACCAATCTTTGAACGACCTCATTTTGAGAAGCACATTTTTCATCTATCTTTCTCTCGACCTCCCCTATACTACTACATAGAACTTTATGATGGGCCTTTTTCTTCTCTTTGAAATCCTTGTGCCATGCCCTACAACTCCTTTTGATGTGTTTTACTTTATTTTTAAAGTTAACCAAAGCCGAGCCATGAGCATTCTGGAAAGAGTTATAACTATCCACCACCACATCATTAAATTCCTCAATCTCTAACCACGAATGAAATAACCGAAATGGAGTGGGACCGAAATCAACTTTATTAGAATGAAGTAAGATTGGAATATGATCCGACCATTTACGATCCAATGCTAACACAGTCATGTTCGGGACGGCATTAATCACACTTTCAGAAAGCAAAAACCTATCATGTTTGCTCATTTTCGTTCCCATCTTATTCATCCAAGTAAAATTACGCCCTCCAATATTTAAATCCACCAAGCCAATTTGATTAATAAAAGCATTAAAATTTGCCGCACCTTGAGAGTTAAAAAGTGAGCCGAACCTTTCGGACTCAAACCTCACTTCGTTGAAATCTCCAAACAGTATAAAATGACCAGATTTATCACTCAAGTATTGAGTGATATCTTCCCATAATGCCAAGGCTAATATGGTTGAGTGATTGTAGAGTTTTTATACACAATAAAATATATAATAATATTCCAAAAGAGCAATTAAAAACTTTCCTAAAGTCTCCCTTAAGAAAAACTCACTCTAAAAGATATATAATATATAATTCGTATATTTAACCAGGAAGAATGATCACTCGGGTCGTTTCCCCAACAACTTGTGAAATTAAAACCTTGCTTTAGCTTGGATTATGATTTGAATGAGAGAAAAGATATTTTTGAGTATCTATAACTACTAAATAAAAGCAACAATTAAAATGAACAATTAAAAGCAATTAAACACTTAAACAATTAACGGGAAACAAATAAAACGCGACAAATAAGCAAATAGAACAAAATTAACTTTTAAAAATGCAAACTAAATTTCTAAACCTAAAATAAGACAAAAGGAAATTTTAGGAAAAAGAAAATTATTTTTCTTGATTATTTTTGAATTTTTTTATGAATTAAAAACTAATTTATTTAATTAAATCATAGAAAATAGCAAATTAAATCCTAAAAATTTTAAAAAATGATTTTTAAAATTAGAAAAGTCTAAAATAACATAAAAACTCAGAAAACAATTTTTAACTATTTTTAAAATTAAAATCCTATTTTTAAAATTAAAAATAAAAGCTTGAAAATGAAAATAAAAATCTAAAAGGGGTAAAAATGATTTAACTGAATGTAAAACTAAAAGTACTTTTTATAAAACTAAAAACTATTTTTTTTATTTTTTTAAAAACTTTTTTCTATTTTTTATTGATTTTTCAATTTTTAAACCTATGAAAAATCCTAGAAAATTATAAAATAAAGGGAAAAATTTGGAAAATTCAGGAAAAGTGTAAAATGTAACAAAGATCCTAGGAAAAATATAACCAAGTCCCCAGCTTAAAGAATAAGCTCTAAATAAGCTTGTATAAGCTACGACTTATATTTTGAAACTAAACTCAAAAAGGTGGTAAGTATTAAATGGGGTAGGACATGGTTGGATGAGCTATTGAAGCACAATGGTAAAACGTATGGACTATAAGCAGGAGGTCTTGGGTTCGAGGTTGGTCACACCCCTTTTTGCTATTTTTTTTATTTTTGAATACCAAATATTAAAACTAAAAGAGAAAACTTTTTAAGCACTTTTGATAAAAACAACTTAAGCTAAAAATCAAAATTAAGCTCTCTAAGAGCTTTTGAAAAACCTGCTTACAGAAAGTGAGCTTTTGAGCTCACTTTTGCTTGTTTTGACTAAAAAGCTTGCAAAAAACTCAAATTAAGCACAAATTTCAAACTAAAAACTATTTCTAAAAGCTAATAATGTATATTAACTAAAAATGATAAGCTACTTAACATAGAAACACTAAAAGCTAACTGAAATTGATGATGAAAGTAGCTAACTCAGACTATGACTCAAAGAGCTAAAAATTTAAACAAGCTAAAAGGCTTAATAAGCTTCCATTGACTATGAGCTTAAGCAGACTTAATTAACTACTTATGAACTATGAATTTAAACTGAAAAACCTAACTCTATAAGCTAAGAATATAAAATTTGAAATCTAAATTAGCTACTACTGTTTTTTGGTTTTTTTGGCTTTCTGTTGATTTTGAAAATCAAATTTAATCTAAGAGATAAGCTAGAAATTGAAAAACTGGTTTTAATCTATATTAAACTACTTGAAAACTATAAGCTAGAAGAAAATAAGCCCTAAGATCCTAGAATAACTAGCTTAAAATTAGACTAAAAGATCAGCAGTAGTAACTTTGGTTACTACTGCTGATGCATTTGACAAAGGAATTCAAATCAAAGTTGCAGGCAACCAAAGTGGTTTCTTCTGCCTTTGATACACTCAATGAGTGTGACTGAACTTAACACTAACAACTCTCAAGCTCACAAGAGCTTTAAATCAATTTAAAGCAAGCAAATGAAAAACAACAAATCCCCTGGTGCTCAAGCAAACTTAAAAAGCAACAAAATCAATATAAGCTTAAACTACTGATTCAAGTCTACTCTAGACCTTCTCAAATATGATAATCTATCTAAACAAGAAGAAATCACAAAGTACATTTGACTTTTTTAGGTCAAACACTATTATTCCAAACACTCCTTATGCTATGACAGATTTTAATTAAGCTCATGAATTCAAATTCTACTAATTAAAACCTAAGTACCAGATAAAGATTAGCTAATAACAAGCTTGACAATTAAGAATTAATAACTGGATAAGCTAGAATTTAAATTCTACAAGCTAATCTAACTATATTTTTGGTTTTTATGACTTTAATGACAGATTGAATAGCAAACTATGAACTTAGCTACACAAGCTAAAAACAGATAAAAGGAAATTATTAACTAGCAATATGAAACACGAATAAGCTCAGATAAGCAACTATATAAGCAGATAAGATAAGCTGATAAGCATTTAAGCAACAATTAAGCTAGAATTTAAATGACAAAGTGAAATAAAAGAAAACTCACAGAAAGCTTCAGCTAAATGGAAGCATACATGCTCATAGAGCTTATCTACAGCTCTGGCTTATCATTAGATAAGCCAGTAATAGTCCATAGAAGCCCTTCCATGATAGGCTTCTCTTCCATAATCATTTAATCCAATAGCAAAGGTAATTTGAACTGATTTTATGATTTAAGTAGATTATTACTTATTAAAACTCAATCTTAGCTTAGAGACTAAGATGAGCTAGTTATGAGCTTATGGAACAATAGCTTAATCATTTGAGAATAACTGAGAGCTTATGAATGTAAAACAGCTTATAAAAAGTTTGAATTCATTAATAACTAAAGGAGATTACATTACTTTTGAAAAGGAATTACAAAAAGCTTGAATTACATTTAAAGAAAATTTGCATAAGCTAAAGTGCAATTAAGCTAAAATTGAAAAGCTAACTACATATCTCTGTGTGTGTGAAGGTGTGTGGCTATTTATAGCCTCAAGCTTAACCTTCTAGGTCTTCCTTGCAACCCACGCTCCTTTTCATCCAAACCGTACAATCAATCAATCATTGGAGCTTTAATCTTGGCCGTTGGATGAGATTTGCTAGTCACATGGATTGCCAAGCTGGCACTCTTTTGATGTGACTTTGTGCTTGTTGTGTGAGTGCATCCAGTGTAGATTCAATCATTCCTTTGTGCTTTCACATCTTCCACGTGGCTTCCTTACTTAATTTGACCAATAGAGCTCCTGAAATGACTAATAAACCCTGCCACTTTGTTCATGATCACTTGAATAGTCAAAATCACCCTTCAATTTCCATTTTCCCTTTGTTTTGACCATGGGGTAACTGATGACGAAGCATGAATAGTGTTGGCGCCCTTTTTCTTTTTTAACTAAAATTGGGTAAAACGGGTTTGGGGTAATAGCAAAACTAGTCCCTCTATTTGTTTAACAAAAGTGTAGTGTAATTTGACTTTCAGAAATGACAGAAAAGGTCCATGTGGTTATATAAAAGGGTAATGGGCTAGGGTTTTGGGCTTTTGATTTGGGCTTTGGATCCGGGTATAGTTTGTAAGGGATTAAGGCCCATTTAGAGTCTAAGGATCATTTGTGTAATTTTTGGAGAATTAAGGGACTGATTTGGAACTTTTTGGTTTTTGTCTTATTATGGTTGACTTTGTTTGACCCATAGTTGACTGAGTTTTGACTGAAGCTTGACCATAGTTGACTTTTCTTGGCTTCGGCTTTGAATCCTTGGCTTTTTTTATGCTCTTCTGGTTTCTGTGTCCGTGTTTGCCCATTTTTGACTGTTTCTTGTGATTTTTGATATATCCGTACCTGCACACAGAAAACACAAAAACAAGTATATTTTTGCCATTTTAAGTATGTTTTTTAGTCATTTAGGGTCATTTTTGGTGTTAACGGATATGTGTATTTTATACTTATCAAATTGTCACCGGTTGGCATGTTTGTATTGACTACCGCAAGTTGAACGAAACCACTGGAAAAGATCATTTTCCTCTACCCTTCATGGATCAAATGCTGGAAAGATTAGCGGGGAACAAATTCTTTTGATTTCTCGATGGATTTTCTGGTTACTTTTAATTTCTAATCGAACTTACCGATCAAGAAAAGACCACGTTCACTTGTCCCTTTGGAACTTACACTTATAAACGCATGCCTTTTGGTCTTTGCAACGCACCCGCCACTTTTCAGAGGTGCATGATCGCCATCTTTCAAGACATGCTTGAAACCTCCACGGAAGTTTTCATGGACGATTTTTCGGTATTTGGAGATTCGTTCGATACATGCCTTGTAAATATCGAGTGATTGCTCGTTCAATGCAAACAAGCTCATCTTGTTCTGAACTAGGAGAAGTGTCACTTCATGGTGACAGAAGGAATTATGCTTGGACACAAAGTCTCCAGTGCATGATTAGAAGTCGACAAGGCAAAAATCAATGTGATAGCCAAACTTCCACTACTCACTAACGTTAAAGCCGTTAGGAGTTTTCTAGGACATGCAGGTTTTTATCGTCGATTCATTAAAGAATTTTCCAAAATCTCCCGTCCTATGACAAAACTTCTTGAAAAAGACGCAATGTTTGACTTCAATAAAGAATGCATAGATCCATTCGAATCGCTCAAAGAAAAGTTAACGAACGCACCTATTATGGTTTCACCAGATTGGTCGCAACTGTTTGAACTTATGTGCGATGTAAGTGATTTTGCTGTTAGAGCCGTGCTCAGACAACGGGAATGAAAACATTTTCGTCCTATTCATTTTGCTAGCAAAACTCTCAACAACGCTCAACAAAACTATACGGTCACTGAGAAAGAACTACTTGCCGTAGTTTTCATGTTCGATAAATTTCGATCGTATCTTGTCCTATCAAAACCCGTCATTTTCACAGACCACTTTGCGTAAAAATATATGTTTGCTAAGCAAGATGCTAAACCGCGTCTTATCCGTTGGATTTTACTACTCCAAGAGTTTGATATCGAGATCAAAAACATGAAAGGAGCATAAAATGTTGCGAAAGACTATTTGTCACGACTTGAAAATCTACATCTGGAGGAATTAAGGGATGACGATATCGATGATAATTTCCCTGATGAAACTCTAATGAACGTCTCCTCAACCGAGGAAGATAAAATTCCATGGTTCGCTGATTTCGTTAATTATCTAGTTGGAAAAAATCTTAGAAAAGGGTTGACTTACGCTCAACGTTGTAAGTTCTTTTCAGAACTTAAGCACTATTTCTGGGACGAACCATATCTTTTAAAAATGTGCCTCAATGGAATGATCAGGAGATGTGTTTACGGGGCCAAAACTCGAAAGATTCTCGACGAGTGTCATCATGGCCCTACTGGGGGACATTATGGTCCTTCTACTATAACAAAGAAAGTTTTTGATGCTGGTTTCTATTGGCCAACAATCTTCAAAGAGGCCCATACTCTAGTTCAAAACTATGATGTCTGCCAGCGTTCTGGTATCCTTTCACGAAGAGATCAGATGCCTCAAAACAACATCCAAGTCAATGAAATATTTGACATATAGGGAATCGATTTCATGGGACCATTCACTAGATCCCATAAGTTCGAATACATTCTTGTTGCTATTGACTACGTGTCCAAATGGGCAGAAGCTGAAGCTTTACCCACCAACGATGCACGAGTTTGTGATACAATTTCTCAAAAGCTTTTCTCTACGATTTGGCATTCCAAAAGCTTTGAATCAATGACAGAGTACTCACTCCTTAAGAAAAGGGGGGGGGGGGGGGGGGGGGGGGGGGGGGGGGGGGGGGGGGGGGGGGGGGGGGGATTTGTGTGTTACAAACAAATGTGAAATTTTAAAGCGCTATGGAGTTCATCATCGTTTCTCTACAGCTTACCATCCGTAGACAAGCGGCCAAGTTGAAAACACCAACAGAGCCTTAAAGAGAATTCTTAAAAAAATAGTCAAAGATAACCCCTCCGTTTGGTTGAGGAAACTTGATGATGCTCTGTGGGCATTTCGTACGGGATACAAAACACCAATGGCCACTACGCCATATCGGTTACTATACGAAAAAACATGTCACTTACCATTCGAAATCGAACATCGTGCTTACTGGGCCATTAGAAGTTGTAACCCTGATCTCAAAATCGCAGGAGAAAAACGATTTTTTTAATTGCATGAACTCGATGAATTGAGACTCCAGACAGTATGAGAATTCCAAACTCTACAAAGATCGAACTAAATCTATCATGATAAGAAATTTAGGATCCGAAAAGAATTCAAAGCCGAAGACAAAGTTCTCTTGTATAAATCAAAGTACAAGTTCAAAGCTCCAATACTCAGATCAAAATGGTATGGACCATTCATGGTCAAATATGGTTTTCTATCTAGTTATGTCGAGTTATATGACAAACATGGAGAAAGATTCATTCTCAATGGACATCGTGTTAAACTTTACCATAATGAAGAGCAAATAAATAAGCAAACAACTGAGGAAATTCATCTCATGTTAGAAGAAGGAAAAATGGAAGCTATTCCGTTCATGGCACCATTTCCCGCAGACTATCGCAAAACCATGCCATGGGTCGCAAAAAAGCGTTCATATACAGCGTAGTGGAAAACACTTGTAACGAAGCTAAGCTGTATGACCTAGATGAAACTGGCAAAGGAATAGTTAAAGGAAATTTCCTTTACGTCAAAAAGGATCCGAGTAAGAAATCTCCACTCGGAGAAAATGAGACGCGAAAAAGGATATGAGTCAGACAGATGACTCATTAATCAAAATAACGCTTCACGGGAGGCAACCCTTTTTATTTTAGGTGTTTCTGTATTTTAATTCATCTCTTTACTTCAAATTTCTACACCCAGATCTTTCAAAACAATGTCAAAGCTTAAGTGTGGGGGTGTGACATTAAAAAACACAAAAATCCAAAAATATTGTGCTTTTTATAGTTTGTGTAAAGATTACTGCAGGATATGATGCCAGAAGCATATGGAGCTCAAGTACAAATGACATTCCCGAATATATGGTACCCTTTTACTCTTATTTCCCTATTTCTAGTTTTTTTCATTTGGTCGCATTAAGGACAATGCTAAACTTAAGTATGGGGGGGGTAAATAGGGAAAACGAGGTATATTTTTAAATTTCCACATTTTTGGGTGAATTTTAAATTTTGTGTGCTTGTTTGCCCTCGTAATCTAGTTGTTTTCAAGCTTTTAGGATATACATTAGAATAACTAGATTAATCCACTGGTAAAATCTGTGATTTTTGAAAAATTGAGATGTGTCCCGACTGCTATTGCGCTTTATTATGGGATCGATAACATTTGCTAGCACATATTATAGCCCTTCCATAAAATTGTGACGATTTGCGCCAATTTCATATATAGCATACATCTCTTTATGCTATAATCTTTTTGCTATGAGTGTGTCGGTGATTTTATTTATTCTAGAACTTGTGCTCGTAAATCATTACGATTACCACAGTAAGATCGTACTTGTATGATAATAAGTGTATATGCGTGATAAAGAATCAATTTTAGAATAAAACCAAATGGCCTTCCATTTTTACCTTAACGCCTTGAGCTAACCATCTCGGTTAGTTAAATCTTACATATGGACCATTTGTTAGTGCTCCCTCTTTGCACTAGAAACCCACACATAAAAACACATGATAAACCATCCTGTCCTTAATTGTTAAATTCAAAGAAAAAAAAGTATGCACCAGTTAGCCTAGCCTTACCCTAGTCAAAGTCTATTGGTTGGTTGTTAGCTACTTGGAATGATGGTTGTTATGTGGGAAATCCTTATGAATTTTGAGAAAGGTGCTAGCTCCATGTCTTTTTGACATCTTGCTTTTTGATGATCATCGATCAGAGGTTGATCGAGTTTTGGTATAAATAAAATATATAATAATAAAAAGGAAAACAAAGAGAAATTGGTATCGATTAGCCAATGTGCTAAGACGTGATACAAAAAGAAAAATATGAATAAAATAAAGTGTATCATCGCTTGAAATTCATATGGATAGCAGAATGTGGTAGCTAGCAACACTTGGTTTGTTGACTTTTTTACTTATGTTACACACCTAACTCCAAAACACTCCCATGCCTTATCCACTAAACCCCGAAGCCTAACCAACGAAACCTAATAAACTGCTTCTTTAGATGTATTCACTTGGTGCTTACGCCCCATCGGTTGTTGTGTTGTTTCTTATACAAGCTTATGGTAATAAATCTAGTCGCGACTGAGCATTGAGTGTGATTTCTCTTACTCCACCAAGAAAAAAATAAAATGAGTGATGAGTGAATTATACTTCATTTCTTTTTTGTGAGGTGCTTAGAAATGTTAATCAAGCAAGAAAATCAATGGGTATTGCCATACGTCTCAAATTTTCACCAATAAAGCATAAACGATGAGTCTCCTCTTGTATTTGTACTTGAAATAATTGATCATATTTTTCCTATTTATTTTCATGTACCATGTGGATTTGTTTTCTTTATTTCTAATATTTTCTTGAGGGCAAGCAAATGTTAAGTTTGGGGGGATTTGATAACGCTCAAATTGAGTATGTTTTCAGTAGCGTTATCTGTACTTTTATATAAGTTATTTGGCTATTTATCTATGGTTTTGTTACTTTATTGTATTAAAGTGTGTTTGCAAATTTATTTGTAGCCAATTACAAGAAAAGCAAAGAAAAGAACGAAGAAATCAAGTTTTATACGTGTACGAAGAATCCTAAATCAAGACTAAAAGATCGGAAGCATTTCAAGAGTACAAGAGCCAATCATTTGAGCTTCCAAGTCCTAAGGATGAGCCTAAACGAAGATTTACTGAATTATAAAGACCCACGACCAAGAACGATTCAAACGGGGAGCCTAAACGCAAAATCGAGCAACATACACATGGGCTCGAAGCCCCAGCCGGCCTGCTGAGACAACGATCTGGGCGACTCGTCTGCGTCTGCTGCACCACTTTTGTCTTGAAGCTCCATGAATGATCAAAAAGGATCTAGACTTCAATTTGTTGGCATTTTATGACCCTTTGGCCCCAAGTTAAGCATTCAATACCCCAAGGCCTTCCTAGTAGTATAAATAGGGTGCTTTGGCTAGTGTTTCATATATCTAAAAAATAATCCCATCAACAAAATATCTCCACTCCCTCTCATAGCCATAAATCCTTCTTAGAATCCCAGGAAAATCCCATAAGTTTGAAGGAGGAAGAAGCCATCTTAGGAGGTCAATAACATCAAGAATTCTTCAAGGCATCCAAGCCTCATTTCTTGTAATCTTTACATACTTTGTAAGAACCTTTTAATCATGTTTATGAATCCTTTAATTTCTGGAAATATGTCTTTGATTGCTATGAGTGGCTAGTCTCTTTATACACTTGATTAAATGATGTTTGTGGAATAATGATTTGTTTATGATTGTGATGACATGTTTTCTTCAATCTCAAGCTAGTTCTAAGATCCATCTATGCTTATGATTCATGTGACATTATTTTATCAAACCACATTGATTGTTAAACATATCATAGGATGAAAGGGATCTTGTTAACCAATCAATTATCGCCTTTTGTCTATGATTGGATACCTTTTGTATTGACCATTTCTTAAGCAGGTTGATCTAACAAGAATCATAATTGTGGGTGTTAACATGTTTGTGAAATGAACTGTGGATCAAATAAGTTGAAATTGAAGTGGTATTGTATTGATTGATTAATCTTAAGTCTTGTTTTTGTCACTTTAACTCTTGACGAAGATTGAAGGTCTTGAAAACAATAGATTAGATCACAATCTAATTCATATAATCAACATGTTAAAATATTCATCATAATCATACAAAATGGATTTCCCAAACTAGTTTAATCAAGTGTAGTTTTTAATCATTTGAATCTCGATAATCATTAAAATCACAAAGATGATTGTTGGTATTGAAGAAAGCCGTCATAGACCTAGTAATGCAATGCACAACCCTTCCCAGCTATTCGATTTCTTTCAAAAGAGACTTGTCTCATTTTTCATAGAGATACACACGTTATCTATTGACATCTCATGATTATTGATATTGAAAAGGTGGCAGTCAGCTCCAGCCTTCGAGTACTAAACCAAAGTACACGAATCGAGTATAGAGACGGAAGAGATCAAATTATAAATCTCATTAAGACATCCATGTAAAACACTTGATAATCCATATCTAACAAGTGATACTAAGAGTCCTACGCATTATCCTTGAGATCTTTCCAGAACATTCAGAGTGATACTCTTTAGTGTCAAAATGACGAATGGAAATCCTTCCAATGTCAACATCAAACAACACTGTGGTAGGTGACTTGCAAGATTCTATATGAATCAAGCTTGTGCTAACTGGATATCAATTTGGTACAGTAAATGAATTAACTACTTAATCAGAAAGATAGTAACTATCTGATTCACTCTTATTGTGCTGTCTGCTTTGAGACATTCTGATAATGAGAACATGCAAGCATGGTGAATCTAATACACTTTTGTTAGAAGATCCTACGCTTTAAACTGGAAACCCTATCAAGGAGATTCTTCCAAATTGAATCTACCTGGTCACAGGTCGGTCCTCACAGAACTGGAGGTTAATGCAACCAAATCTCGATGAATGCAAAGCCATATTCATCCATATTTGTTGTTTATTACTAACATTTTAATGCAGGTACAAACGTCAATGTTGTAGTCTCATTCCAGCAAAGTCGAATTCATTACCACATGATCATACTCAAGCTTTAAATGTCAAACATTCAGCATCAAGACTGCTGGTGCCAAACAAGAATGTTATCGGCCAGAATGCATAAGTTCATGTTAAATTCAGCAACTCTCATAATCACGAATTTCTTCATCATCAAAGATACTCAAAGTCAAACAAAGAAGTGTTCTCCGAGGAGATTGTTAGCCTTAAAAGCATTTTTGGGAGATTGATAGCATTGATAAAGAAGAGGAGGTTGCAAGCATTCAAGACAAGTATGAGTATGTCGTTCAAAAGCACAAGATGATTAAGAAAGTCAAATCGAGATGATTCAAGTCAAGGAGATGATGCAAGATGAAAGATCTCAAGAACTCAAAGTCAAAAGACAAAGGCTCAAGATCAAGATCATAGAAGCATGAATGAACAAAGCCATTATAAACAAGAAAAGACGAAGACAAGACCGAAGAAGGCAAAGCCCAAGAGTCAAATCAGAACTTCACCATTAGAGGAGATAAAGTCAAATCAAGATAACCTCCAACAAGAATGTCATCGGTCAAACAAGAATGTCAACATTGGGGAGATAAAAGTTGACCTGAGCATTGGGGGAGATTGTTAGCCTTATTTTTATATAAGTTGAACAAGCATGTTATCGGTCGTCTTAGACATACGTAGTCTTGTTATGTAATAGGATACTCGGGTTTAATGGGCTTAGACTTTAAGCTAATATTGTTCATGTTTCAGGATAAAGCCCAACATAAGCCAAGCCCGGTCCAAGATTAATAGTCGATACACCAACCTTGTGGGTATGACTATAAATAGAACCCTCTCTACACATAGAGAGAGTGTTGGTTGTTACATTTCACATATAGCAATCTAACCTTCCCTTCTTTTCCTCTCTACTTTCTCTCTCTAAACTTCCTTTCTCTTTTCTAGCTTTTTTGGTCTGTGTATGCTTATTGGTATAGCTTATTAGTTGTGTTACGAATTAGTTATTTGGGATAACAGTCACTCATGATTTTTAAAATATATTGTATTTTTAAGCTTGGATCGATTTATGGATTCTGACAAATATCTAGAAGGGCAATCTATGGAAAGACCACCACTCTTTGAAAACGATAGTTTATTTATTGAAAAAATAGATTCCAAACTTATGTAAAATTGATTAATTTTGATTATACCCTTTAAAATATAAATATATATAAATATAAGGATAAGAATAAAAAATTCACAATTATAGTAAACTGGAAGTATGAATCCCGGGTCATTATCCCCAACGAGGAATGCAATTGAAAGTCGAGAGTCGTTATGATAATCAATGCTTGAATGGAACAAAATTATGATTGGTTATCTAAAACTACGGGAAAATTAAGGCAAACACTTAAACTAAAAAAAACAAATAGGGCAAAACAAATTTAAACTAAAAACGCAAACCAGAAATCCTAAATGAGACCTAAAAACCCTAAATTATCAAAATTAAGTCCTAAAATAATCTTTTTGGTTTTTATAAGTCTTAATTGACTAAAATGCTAGAACAAAGAAAACTAGACCAAAAACGAAAGTGACTAGGGCTTAAAAACACTAAAAACGTGATCGAGATTCAATCCCGTTCTTTAAAAAAAAAATTGCAATTCTACCCAGCAGGAAAGTCAAAATTATGACAAAACACTTATTTTATTTTTGAAATTTTTTAAATATTTTCATTTTTATGAAATTTTGGTGGTAAAAACGGGATTACGTGAAAACAACGACTGCAGGTATAATTAAATCGATAGATCCCCCCCCCATACTAGAATTAAACATTGTCCTCAATGTTTTAAAGAAGGGTATCTACGTAAATCCTAAGCCGTTTATTAAGTATGCTTAAAGATAAACGTTAGTCGATTAGATTAGGATATTGGATTTCTCAAATGAAGCTGAGGATTTGAAGCTCGAGTGATCGAAGGACAAAACCGCGAGCACGAGAGGCTTCAAAAATCCGGGACAATCACAAAAAACACAAGCAAACGAGAATGGAAAGAGGCACACCTCCTCACAACAAAACCACTTATTCATTACTACATAATATAACTACGGATAAGCATGGGTTGCCTCCCATGGAGCGCTTGTTTAGGGTCACTAAGCTTGACCCAATCCCCGAATTCATTGGTCCTTGGGGAAAGTTTGGAGATCCGGGACAACCATTTGTGGTACGTCCCCTCTAAAGTAGTGCTTAATTCTATGACCGTTCACCTTGAAGTTTGGCCCGGAGTTTTGAGATAACTCAACGGTGCCATATGGAAAGACATGGGCAATGGTGAACGGTCCAGACCAACGGGATTTTAACTTGCCCGAGAACATCTTCAATCGAGAGTTAAAGAGGAGGACTTGATCACCGATGTTGAAAACGCAGTTTTTAATCTTTGAGTCATGGATCCTCTTTGTTTTCTCCTTATAGATTAAAGAGTTCTCATAGGCATGATCACGAAGTTCATTTAGTTCATTGAGTTGAACTTTACGGTGATCACCCGCGGTCGAAAGGTCAAAGTTTACATGCTTCAAGGCCCAATAGGCTTTGTGCTCGAGCTCGATCGGTAGATGACATGCCTTTTCGTACACGAACATGTATGGGGTACCCGATGGGTGTTTTGTAAGCAGTACGGAAGGCCCAAAGTGCGTCATCTAATTTATCCGACCAAGAGGCACGGTTCTCGCCTACGGTCCTTTCAAGAATTCGTTTCAAGCCACGATTGGATACCTCAACTTGCCCACTTGTTTGTGGGTGATACGCGGTGGAGAGACAGTGAGTAACTCCGTATTTAAGCATGACCTTTGCAAAATGGTCATTTCAAAAATAGGTTCCGTGATCACTTATGATAGCACGAGGGACACCGAATCGGGCGAAGAGGATTTAAGAAATTTGCAAACAACTCGGGCGTCATTGGTGGGGAGCGCTTTCGCTTAAACCCATTTTGACAAGTAGTTGACGGCCATGAGTATGTATTTGTTCCCTCGTGAAGACGGGCATGACCCCATGAAATTGATGCCCCACACGTCAAAGATTTCGCAAACTTGGATGGAATTTTGAGGCATTTCATCACGTTGTGAAATTTTTCCTTGACGCTGACAAGTGTCACATCGGGTGACCAAGTCATGGGCATCTCGGTAAATCGTAGGCCAATAAAATCCTGAGTCAAAAACCTTTTTGGCGGTGTAGTTGGCACCGTAATGTCCCCTGGTGGGTCCACTATGGCAAGCTTTAAGGATATCAATAGCTTCTTGGCCCGTAACACACCGCCGAATCACTTGATCCGCACATATTTTGAACAAATAGGGGTCGTCCCGAAAGTAGTGTTGAACATCCTTGAAAAACTTGTTCTTTTGTTGGGACGACATCCCTTTAACAATGAAATTCCTTGCGCGGTAATTTGCAAAATTGGCAAACCACGGGGTACTTGATTCACCATGAAAAGTCACCATATTAAGTGTCTCGAGAGGAAACTTTTCATTTATCTCCTTTGGGTCAAGCACATTTTCATAAGGATTTTCTAATCGAGAAAGATGATCGATCGCGAGATTCTCAGCTCCTTTTGTATCAGTTACTTTGAATTTGAACTCTTGAAGGAGGAGAACCCACTGGAGCAATCTCGCCTTGGAATCTTTTTATATTTAAGGGCGGAGTAATCCGTATACACTATGCTTTTGTTCAAGATGAGGTAAGACCGGAATTTTTCAAAGGCATACACCACGGCTAACATTTCTTTCTCCGTCGTGGTGTAATGCGATTCCGCCTCATTCATTGTTTCACAAGCATAGTGTATAGGCCTAAAGTGTTTTTCATGACGTTGCCCCAAGACTGCACCTATGGCAAAGTCGCTTGCATCGCACATAAGCTCAAAAGGTAGGTCCAAGTCTGGGGCAATCAAGATTGGAGCTTTGGTAAGTTTTTTCTTTAACATTTCAAAAGCTTGAATACATTCATTGGAGAAGACGAACGAAGTATTTTTCTCAAGAAGATGAGTCATCAGTCGGGAAATTTTGGAAAAATACTTAATGAACCGTCGGTAGAAACTGGCATGACCGAGAAAACTCCGAACGCCCTTAACGGTGGTGGGATGAGGTAACTTAGCAATCACATCGACTTTGGCTTTATCAACCTCAATCCTATTTTTGAAAATTTTATGGCTAAGGACAATGCCTTCCTTAACCATAAAATGACCCTTTTCCCAATTTAGACAAAGATTGGTGTCTTCACACCTTTTGAGGATCTTGTCCACATGAGAGAGACAATTTCTAAATGAATTCCCAAAGACCGAAAAGTCGTCCATGAAGACTTCCAACATTTTTTCGATCATATCATGAAAGATAGCCATCATACACCTTTGGACGTGCCCGATGCATTGCATAAGCCGAAAGGCATGCGACGATAGGCGAACGTTCGGTAAGGACACGTGAATGTTGTCTTTTCTTGATCATAAGGGTCGATGGGAATTTGAAAGTAACCCGAGAAACCATCGAGAAAACAATAGTACTCGTTTCTCGCTAATCTCTCGAGCATTTGATCCATAAACGGTAGTGGAAAGTGGTCTTTACGGGTGGCTTCATTTAACTTTCGGTAGTCAATGCATACACGCCAACCCGTAACCAATCGAGTAGGGATTAACTCGTTTTCATCATTTTCAACAACGGTAAAGCCACCCTTTTTCGGTACGCAATGTACGGGGCTTACCCAAGGACTATTCGAGATCGGGTAAATTAATCCGGTGTCAAGAAGTTTTTCAACCTCCCTTTTGATGACATCGTAGATTTTTGGATTCACCCATCTTTGGTGTTGAACCGCCGATTTGTAGTCCTCTTCCATAAGAATCTTGTGAGTACAAAATTATGGGTTAATACCCTTGATGTCGGAGAGTTTCCAAGCGATGGCTCGCTTGTGTGACTTCAAAACCTTTATGAGAGCGGATTTTTCCTCGACACTCAAGTCTTTAGCAATTATGACAAGCAACTTGTCGTTACCTTCCAAAAATGCGTATTCGAGATGAGGAGGTAAGTCCTTGAGTTCGACCTCGGGAGGTTCATCAATTAAAGATTTATCAGTTTTAGCTTCACAAACTTTAAGTTCTTTTTGAATTTCAGGCAAATAATTTCCTTGGGTGGGAGGGGGTAATCATGGATCATCATTGAGAAATGCTTCAAAAAGAAGAATATCCCCCTCTGGGTCATAATAAGAGTGATCAACTTCCAGTGAAGTTGGATCATCTTCAAGAGCGAGGAAAGCATCGACTTCCTAGAGAAGAAAATTACTATCCCCGAAGGGAGTGAGAGTTGGAGAAGAGGTAGAAACGATCGAGTCATAATAAGGAGTGGGATTGCCACTCACGATCACATCAGAGAAACCAAGAACTTCTTGAGAATACTCCTCACAAGCCATTTCAATGACGTCGATTCAGTTAGCCGTCATATCATCGTAATTAGAGGAGTATCTTGAAGTTTGATCAAGATTAAATGTTACGACTTCTTTTCTAACACGAAGAGTTAATTCGCCTTCGTAAACATCAATCAAATCACGTCCGGTCTTTAAGAAGGATCTCCCAAGAATTAGGGGGACTCGGGGATCGGCATCAAAATCTACGACTACAAAGTTGGCCAGGAATTGGAACTTTCCTACTTTTACGTCGACATCTTCGGCGATACCGATCGGTTGGGTAATCGAACAGTTCGCAAGTTCAAGAGTCATACAAGTAGGAGTGAGTTCCGGAAGAGAAAGAATTTTTCTAGACAGATAATGGCATGAGATTTATGCTAGCGCCAAGATCAGCCAAGGCTAAGCACTCATCCATTCCGGGAAAATCATACGGTATGAGAAATTTGCCGGGGTCTCTAAGTTTTTCGAGTAACTTTTTGAGGAGAACCGCCAAGCAATGCTCATTTAAAGGCGTTCTAGCCATTTCACTTAATTTTTCTTTGTTTCCAATTAAATCTTTAAGAGTCGAGGCGAATTTTGACATAAGAATTAAAGCATCCATGAGGCTAATTTCGAAAGTCAAATCTTTAAAGATTTCGTAGAATTTCTCAACTTGGTCGTTAGCTTTTTCACGGCGCCTTTCATCATTACGTCTCGAAGGATACGGAATCGACGATTTCGAGTTAGGCTTCAGAACACTAACGGGAGCAACAACGGGCTCAGAATTTGTTACATGAGGTTGAACTTGGACAACCGGAGGTTGGACGTCTTTGGTGCTTCCATTATTAGTAGGAGGCACCATGTCCTTTGTCACCTCGGTTTCACATTCCACTACTTTAGGAAGAGAAGAAGAAGTAGTAGGAATCGTGGGTCCTTGATAAGCAACACCACTTCGGGTGGTAATACCCTTCAAATCTACCTTCGGGTTAGTAATGGTATTACTAGGGAGTGAACCCGAGCCCGAAGTAGAAGCGGTATTTGAATTCACAAATTTGGAAAGCATGTCCGTTAAATTGGTCATTTGATTTTGCAAGTTTTGATTTTGATTTTGCATATTTCTCATAACTGCATCATTAGCTTTGACGTAGTTTTGAAAATCATCCTTCGACACACCTTTTGTTTGCGGAGTCGAAGCTTGGTAAGGTGGAGCTTGGTGAACTGGGGGTTGATTAATCGGGGGTCGATAGATTTGGCCTTGGTTGTAATTATTCCCCCGGTTTTGGTTGTAACGGTTTTGGTTATTTCTTTGGTTTTGTTGAATGGGAGGAAAACCGGGAGGTCGAATTTGATTATCAATCGGGGCTCGGTAACCGGTATTTCCTTGATTGAAATTAGCTGCGGCGGCTTGAGAGACGTACTCTTGAATATTGCCACGATAAACGTTGCCATCGGTGGCGGGACAATTTCGGTAAGAATGAGCACCACCGCAAGTAACACAACTTTCCTCGACTGCTTTTACGGGAGCGGAAGCTTGGGTTTGATTTTTCTTATCAAGATGTAAGGCTTTCACCATATCTTTAAGTTCGGCAACATCGGAAGAAATACCGGAGGTAGAAGAGCTCGAACTCACTTTGGAAACAACAGGTTTGTTACGTGAATTATGAACTTTGGATTTGCTCTCAATGATTCTTAGGCAATCTCGGGGCATTTTATCCAAAAAGTTACCACTCGCGGCGGAATTCAACAAATCTTGATCATTAGAGTTCAAAGCATTATAGAAAGTATTGAGTTGATGTAACTCTGAAAATCCATGATGTGGGCATGCCCGAAGAAGATCATTATCGGTCCTATGCCTCATAAAAAGTTTCATCAAATCGTTGTTGAAATCTCGTGATTTCATTTCGAAGATTTGTTGTTTTGGAAGGAGGGAAAAATTTGTTGATGAATTTCGAAACAAAATCATCCCATATGAGAATCGATCGAGGGGGTTCTTTTTCAAGCCAAATCCGGGTGGCACCCTCGAGAGAAAATGGGAAAAGCATAAGCTTAACTGACGTACTCGGGACGTTCGGGAACTTCATCGTAGAAGTGATCTTGTTGAAATAACGAATGTGAGCATGAGGGTCTTCTTTGTCATGTCCAAAAAATTGTTTGTTTTGAACGAGAGTAAGCAAACCATGCTTAAGCTCAAAGTTGTCCGCGATGATCTCGGGAACAACGATGGCATCCTCGTAACCCTCGATGGGTACTTCGAGCAATTGAGCCATTGTACGATTATCGGCCATCGTAACTACGGGAGGAGCTTGATTTTCAATTGGTTCCACAAGATTAAATGGTTCAACAAAAGTCGGGTTGACTTGTTGTTGTTGACGGTTAGAATTACAAGATTGAGAACGAGTGCGCATGCACTAAAATATAAAAAGAAAATTTATACTAATTTTTTTTTCTTTTTTTATATATTTTTTGGTTTTTCAACAATGTATTCACAATATATTTTAATAACGGACAATGAGATAAGACACTTAAACCTAATAATCAACTCGCTTCTCGGTAACTCTTCAAAGAGAAAAACGCACAAAGGAGCGGAGGAGTAGGAAAGCGCGAAGCTATTAAAAACCTTTCTCCTTTAGGGTCGTAGTTCCTAGGAACAACCCGCCTTATACCCCTCTTATAGTTTGTTTAACTTTCAAAGGTGAGTCGTACCTCGTGAGAGACACAAAAGGTAAGTTTTTGATATTTAGCTCGGGAACTTATTAATGATAATACTTTAATTGAAAGTATTATATTAATGGTGAATTTTATTTCTTTTTTATGGACAGTGTTTTTAATTTTTTGATATATATATTTTTTATATATATATTATATATATACTAATAAAAGAAAAATCTTTTTGTAATTTTTTTTATATGAAAATAAACAAAATAACTTCACACGGAAGGATCTTCAAACACAAATTGTCAAACGGCTTCAACAATCGTATACAATCCTCCCCGGCAACGGCGCCAAAAACTGCTTGGTTCTTGATGCTAACCCTTTTAAATATATATATAAATATAATAAATATATAAATATATAACAAGGATAAGAATCAAAAAATCTCAATTATAGTAATCCGGGAGTATGATTCCCGGGTCGTTATCCCTAACGAGGAATGCAATTGAAAGTCGAGAGGCGTTTTGAGAATCGATGCTTGAATGAGACAAGATTATGATTGGATTTCTAAAGCTACAGGAAACTTAAGGCAAACACTTAAAAACAATTAAAGGAAAACAAATTTTAACTAAGAACGCAAACCGAAAATCCTAAAACGGGACCTAAAAATCATAAATTATCAAAGTTAAGTCTTAAAATGATCTTTTTGGATTTTATAAGTCTAAATTAACTAAAAAGCTAAGAAAAAGAAAACTAGACCAAAAACGGCTTATAAACCAAACGGGCTAAAACTACTATAAAGAATTAATTGTGCAAACATAAACCGAAAAGACCCAAGGGCGAGTTGGTAGTGCGTGTGTTGTGTAAAACGTTTGGTGATAAGGGTAGAGGTCCCGGGTTCGAGTATTGCTCACCTGGGACTTCCCTTAATCCCAAACGTTTTTGTTTTCTATTTTTTTATAACTTTTTAGAAAAGCACTAAATAAGCAATTTTTACAAAAGCACTTTTTTTATAAATAAAAAATAAGCACAAAATAAGCTGTTAAAGGGTGACAGAATAAGCTAAGTATACTAAGACACTTAAATGGCTAACTGTTTAGAACTTTTAGCACTAATAAGCAATGCAAACTCAAAATAAGCTAAGACAGGAACTTAAGCTATATCTAAAAAGCATTTAAGAACAAAAACTTAAGAGAAATAATGGCTATATTGTAACCTAACTTAGATAGCGAGAAAACTGAAATAGCAAAAACCTGAACCTAATAAGCTACTAACAGCTGAACACTATCCTAATGAGCAAGATTGAACTAAATTTGAGCAAAATCTAAAAGGCATAGGCTGAAAAACCAGTAAGCACTCTTTCCTAAAACTGCAAACCAAAAGACAGATGAGCAACTTTTGAGCTTAATTTTTAATAAGCAAACCGAACCTTATGAAAATCTAACTTATTTTACCTTAAAGCTCAGCTTGTAAGCTACTTTAAACAATAAACAAAACGCATTTTTAAATTCAAATAAGCACTGAAAAAGTTAAATGAAAAAGCTACCTATGCTGATTTTTTTATGTTTTTGGATTTTTAAGAAAAGACAAAATAACCTAAAAATGGAACTGAATAAGCTATGCTCTACTAAAAATTAACCTAATAAGCTAGATTTTAATAGAATTTAAGCTAAATCTCAAGTCTATAAGCTATAAAATTCTCAACACAAGCCATAAGCTGAAATTTCAATTAAGCACTTATTTAAAAACTACATACCAAACAGGGAATTAGCAACTTTTGAGCTTAATTTTTAATAAGCAAACCGAACCTTATGAAAATCTAACTTATTTCACCTTAAAGCTCAGCTTGTAAGCTACTTTAAACAATAAACAAAACGCATTTTGAAATTCAAATAAGCAATGAAAAAGTTAAATGAAAAAGCTACTTATGCTGATTTTTTTATGTTTTTTAATTTTTAAGAAAAGACAAAATAAGCTAAAAATGGAACTGAATAAGCTATGCTCTACTAAAAATTAACCTAATAAGCTAGATTTAATAGGAATTAAGCTAAATCTACAATCTATAAGCTAAAAATTCTCAAATAAGCACTTTATCAAAAACTGTTAACCAAACAGTCCCTTAAGGCAACTTTGAGCTTAATTTTCTATAAGCAAACAGATCCTTATGACATTCTAGCTTATATCATCTTAAACCTTGGCCAAAAAGCTACATAAAACCACTTTCAAAAAGTATTTTGAAACTCAAATGCTTAATGAAAAAGCTGCTTATGCAATTTTACCTTACTTTTGTTTTTTTGAATGAAAAGACAAAAAGCTAATTTTAAGCTTAAAAACAGATGACTTAATGAACTTTTAAAAGCAAAATAAGTTGAAATAGATCTACTATTACCTAAAATCTACTTTTGAACAAAATTTGAAATTCTAAAAACTATTTTTACCTGCTGATTTTTAAGCTAGAAATTGGCTATTTGTCTATTTTCTCTACTGATGCAATTGACAACTATACTAACTAAAACTTAAAGCCATTAAGTGCAGGCCTACAAACTAGATTACTACACTTATAGAACTATAAACTAAGAGCAAAGAAAGCAAAACTAACAGCTTAAAACAGACATGAGCTTAAATTGCTTATGCTAATAAAACTAACTAACACATTCCTAATTACTATTGCTAAATCACTACTTAAGCTGAAAAACTCTATTCAAAACCTTAAATCCAACTCTCATAAACCTCTAAATTGATTCAAAGATCAAATTTAAAGGCTAGTTAACCTTTGACAACACTAACTTAGTTAGTGCTGTCTAATGCCAAACACCCCTTAAAATCCTTCAACCTCATTTTTTGCTTATGAAAATGAATTTTAAGATACAAGTTGCAAATACCAGATGTCAAATAGCTTATAACAAACCTAATGAACTATTTTCAATAATCAAATAAGCTAAAATGAAAAGCTACAAGCTAATGCTATATTTTTGGTTTTTTCACTGTTTTATGACTAATATTTGCAAACTAAAGATTTATACTAAAAATTAAACTAGATAAACATCAAATAACAAATATAAGCAGAATTAAGCAAATCTAAACCAAAATAAGCAAGTAATAAGAAATTTAAACTAGAAATGCAATATTAAAGCTACAAAATGTAAAGTAAGAACTTACAATAGCCTTAGCTTAAACAAGGCTTACAAATGCTCCAAGAGCTGTTCAACAAGCTCCAGCTTATCCTAGGATAAGCTGGTGTGGTCCTGGAAGCCCTTCCATTACTGGCTTCCCTTCCTTAATAAGCTGAGGTAATTTTAGGAGTGAGTTTGAGTCTTATTAAGCTTAGTTAGGCTTTATAAAAGCTTAACTAAGTAAAGAGCTAGCTTAATAGTGTAAATGACAGCTTAATGAGCTTATTTGAACATTAGAGAGCTTATTTAACAATATTATTTATAAAGGAAAATATGAAATGACAATTAGAGACTATGAAAATTAAGTTCTTATTGATTTAACAAACGGATTACAATCTATTGAAAAGAGATTTACAATGATTTTGAAAACATAATAAGCTAAATGACTTTAAAGAGAAAATTACATTTAAAAGCTAAATTAAATTCTACACTAAGCTACACTAGATGATCATGTGAGTGAGAAAGGCTCTTTATTTATAGCTTGAGAGGAAGGTTTCAGGTCTCATACGCTCCTCTTGATCACAGCCCTTCATTTAAAACCAATCATTGGATGCCCTCTTGTAGCCGTATTGGCCAGTCCTGTGCTTCTTTTACATTGATTTCAGTGCAATATTCCCCTTTTTGGTGTGTTTCTTTGTAGATTACGTGTCATTCCCTTGAGTTATCTTGACCAATCAAAAGCTTTGATGACGTCTTTTCTTGTCAGCATAGAGCTTGGTACTTGGAATTTTCAAGGCCATGTAAAAGGATGAGTTAATTATGTTTAAATTGGGGTTAATTTTGAGAGGGTGAAATGGGGGAGACGGTGAACAGTAAAACTGTTTTTCCCGCCCCCCAATTTCTTATTCATTTATGTTTGACTGTGTGGAAAGTGGGGATTGACTTGGGCTCGGGTAAAATAAAAGGGTTTGGGTCGTGGGATTGTTTTGGGCTCAGTGGATTAAAAAGGTTTTATAATTAAGGGATAACGGCCGTTAGCTTCTTAATAAAAGAGGACTAACGGTGTAAGTGATTTAGGGTTTTTGGTGAAATTTGATTTAACATTAAGGGTTATTTGGGTATTTTGAAGGTTTTGTCTTTTTGTAGGTTGACCAATGGTTGACTTTGTTGACCTTTGCTAGAAACTCCCGGCTCTTGTGCACTCTATCCATTCTCGTGTCCATGATTGTTCGGTTTTGGCCATTTTCTTGTGATTTTTGCAATATCTGTACCTACACATCACAAATGACAAAACAAGCGATATACAAGCATAATTTGCACAATTTGTTCATTTTAGGGCCATTTTTGGTATAAAAAGGATATGTGATTTCTCACATATTAGTGACAGCATAAGGCACAAGCACATTGATGACATCAAATAACGTCTATTTTATAGCATTATTTATCCCATCTAAATTTCTCGTTCTATATTATTTTATGCATGAATTGGTAATTAATTGCTTATATTGGTTATTTGTAGTAAATATCGAGCGATTGGTGAAGTTTAACTAAAAGGCGCGCATTTTGGAGCTTAAACGAAGAAATCAAGAATCTGTTGTTCTGACATCTAATACGCCGTATCCATCAAGGAAGATACGGCGTATCTGCGCATGAACTGCACAAGCAACCACGAAGATATAAAGACCGATACGCCGTATCCATGAAGACTTATACGCCGTATCCACTGATGGTTCATGAAAGATTTTGGAAGATATTTATCGTGGTCCCCACTCCAAGAAAACCCCAATATGCCGTATTGACTACTTCCAATACGGCTTATCGACCAAATTTCAGAGGCTATAAATACCAAGACCTAAATACGAATTTAGTGTGTAAATAATATACCGAAGACTAAGAAGAAGGCATTAACCACCAGGTTCGACTTTTAGAAGAAAAGAGAAGCTACGAAGGTCTCGTAACACCCTTCAATCCATAGGAAACCCCTTGTAAATTCTTATACTCTAAATACGCGATCGGTTTTTGGTATCATTCATTAACTTGGTTTGGTTACCTTAATCGTTCGTCTATGACATTTGTATTCGTTACAATGGTTACTGGCTAATACCTTTAGGTATTAGTGATAAGTGTAAAATACACATATCCATTAACACCAAAAATGACCCTAAATGACCCAAAAACACACTAAAATAGCAAAGATATACTTATTTTTGTGTTTTGTGTGTGCAGGTACGGATAAGACAAAAATCACAAGAAAACCTTCAAAAACGGGCAAGGGGGGGGGGGGGGGGGGGGGGGGGGGGGGGGGGGGGGGGGGGGGGGGGGGGGGGTCAACGGAGGGGGGGAGACAAAACGAGAAACGGAAGAGCGTGCAAGAGCCGGAAGCCAAAGTCAAAAAGTCAACTTCGGTCAATTCTCAAAGTCAACACTAGAAGACAAAAATCCAAAGTTACAAATCTAGTCCCTCAAGTTTTAGAAACTTACACTAATGATCCCTAAGCTAAATGGGCCCTAAACCTATCAAAAACAACACCCGGATCCAAAGCCCAAAACAAAAGCCCAATTCCTAAAAGCCCAAAACCCTTTTATAACACTCCAGGGACCATTTCTACCATTATTAAAAGCCATTTTACACTACACACAAACATAAGGACCAAAATTGTCAATAGCCAAAAGTTTAAAACGATTTTACCCAATTCAGTTAAAAAGGGCGACAAGAACACCATACACTATTCATCATCATCTTCATTTTTACCTCAGTCAAAATCAAAGGTTATAATTAATTAAATGGTATAAAAAAGCAATTCAACAAGCTAGTACAAGATAGCAAGGATTTTAACTCGTCATTTCAAGCGATCCTAAAAAGTCAAGGCAAGCAGGAATCACACACGTAGGTATGATAAAATCAAAAGAATAATGGAATTAACAAAAGGGATTACTCTCTCGAGAAGTAAAACACGCTGTCACAACACGGATTGCACCAACGAAAACGGCAATCCGCGTGTGCACAAACTTGATCAAACGGCTCAAGATCAATTACCAATGATTGATGGAATGAATGACAGAGATTAGAAGGAGCGTGTTATGCAAGGAAGACCTAGAAGCTTCATTGAGAGGCTATAAATAGTCCCCTCACTCTCACACACTAGCATCTAGTTTTTACTCTTAATTTTCTAGTTTTTTTAGCTTAAAAGTTTTTAGTTTAATTTCAGTTTAATTCCATTGTAATTTTCATTTTAGTTGTGTAACAAAGCTTCTCAGATTAATGAAATTTAGTTTTGCTTTCATAAGTCTCTACTTGCATTTATAAATGTTCATTTCATAAGTCACTTGTACTAATAAGCTCTTATAAGCTCATTTTCAGCTCTCATATCTGATAACTCAATGGATTGAGGTTTGAATTTAGGCCTTAATCCGATGACTTAAATCATTAAAAGACAGTTCAATTTTACCTTTTGGTGCTTATGGATATGGGGGGTTTTAAGCTTTTGAAGGGAGCTAGGGACCATGGGGAGTGGGGGTGGGGGTGGCAGGGGCTCCCATTGACTAGACTCAGCATGTCCATAGACAGAGCTAAGCTAGAGCTTGTAGCGCTTAATTGAACATAAGCTTCTGTTTAGCTGAAGCAAATAGTAAGTTTTCATTTTAATCCTTTGTCATTATAAATTCTAGTTTAAATTTTTGCTTAATTGTTTATCAGTTCATCTTAACTGCTTATCTAGTTTGCTTATCTGAGCTTATTTGTGTTTAATATTGCTAGTTAATCATTTCCTTTTATCTGAATTTAGCTTGTGTAGCTTAGTTAAAGTTAGCCTATTCAATTTTTACATTAAAGCCATAAAACCTAAAAATAAAGCTAGCATAAGTTTAGATTTTAGAATTTTTACTTATTTGATTAAGGATTTATGTTTATTAAGCTTGATATAAGCTATTTGTCATCTGGAATTAAGGATTTAATCATTAAATTTTAAATAGCACAAGTCACGTGATAGAGTACCACTAGGTCTCAAAATTCCGGCATAATGGAGTGTTTGAATTTAAGCCTTGTTTGACCTAAAAATCAAAGTACAATTGTGTTGTATTCCATTTTGGATTAGTTAGATTATCATATTTAATTGTAAGGTTTTGAGTTAATTTTGAAGGATTAGATTTAGACTCTCTCTCTCTCTCAGCTTATGGCTTATCAAATTGAGAGAGCTCAGCACCTCATATGTACGAGAGAGACGAGAGAGATCTGTCTTTTCTTGTGAAGATTTTGATTCTAGCCTTTCTAAGAATATGTTTGTAGGCTTGGGGGGGCATTGGTTAAGGACATAATCCTTTAGTGTGTCTAGTGTAGAAGGGACGCGAGCGCAGCGAGAATGGTGTGAGGTGTTGCCTGACGGAAATTGGGGGTTTGAGTGCATTAGCCAATTGAATATACATTATAACGAGTGCATCTAGTATTGTTTTGCGAGCGAGATGAGAGCGCTATTTTTTTAATCTAGTATTGTAGGAATAAGTATCTAAAATTTCATTAGCCATAGATTAGATATAGTTTACATTTAGATAAATCTTAATGTTTTCATTTGCTAGCTTATTTGCCTAGGTTCATTTTAGCTTTAAAAGTCATTAAAAAGCCAAAAAGCCAAAAAACAGTAGTAATTAATTCTAGTTACTTAAATCAGATTTATAGCTTATAAAGTTTGGTTTAATGTTTTGAATTTATAGTTCATAAGTAGTTTAGCTAGTTTGCAAAAGCTTAAGGTCTGAGTTAGTTTATTGAGTTAGTTAGCTTAATTTGAATTTGAGCTTTTTGAGTAATTTTCTGAGTTAGCCTTTTTAATCTTCAATTTTAGTTAGCATTAGGTGTTAGTAGGGATCCTAGCTTGTTAAAACTAGTTTGTAAACATCATAAGCTTCCTAGAATAGTTTTCAGTTTTGAGTTTGAGCTTAATTTGAAGCTTGTGCAAGCTTTTATGTCCAAACAAGCAAAAGTGAGCTCAAACCCTCACTTTCTGTAAACAGCATATTCATAAGCTCTTTTTGAGCTTATCTTTGACTTTCAGCCTAAGTTTCTTTTATTAAAAGTGTTTAAAAACTTGTCCTTAACAGCTTTAAGCTTTTGGTTTTCAAAAATAAAAAAAGTGCAAAAAGGGGTGTATACCATCCTTGAACCCGTGACCTCAAGCACACAAACCCAACGTGTTAACCAATATGCTACAATAGCTCATCCATTCACTTCTCTTCCCATTTAATTCTTATACTTGTCTTTCTTTTCCTTTTTCATTATAAGCTGTAGCTTATATTAGCTTTTTCCCGGCTTATTTGTTAAGCTGTGAGCTTCTTCTTATTTTTCCTTTGATCTTTATAACTTTTTAGATTTTCCCTGAATTTTTGATAATTTTCCATAAAGTAGATTATTTTTAATCATTTTTCTTATGTTTTAATTTTCAAAACAACATAAAAAATAGAAAAAAGTTTTATAAAAATACAAAAAAATAGTTTTTAACATAAATAAATTTCTTTTATTTACATTTTGAAAAATCATTTTCAACCACAGTTTAGGATTTTAATTTTCATTTTAAAGCCTTTTATTTTTAATTTTAAAAAATAGGATTTTAATTTTAAAAATATTAAAAATAGTTTTTATCTGAGTTTTTTCAGTTACTTAGACCCTTTTCTAAGTTTAAAAAAATCATTTTCTTAATTTTTTTAAGGACTTAATTTGCAATTTTCTAGATTTATTAGATTAAAATAGATTTTAATTCAAATAAATTCAAGAAATTTTGAACTAAAAAAATATTTTTCTTCCTAAAATTTTCTTTTGTCCTATTTCTAGTTAAATTTTAGTTTGCACACACACACACACACATTAGCTTTGTCATCACTTTATCTTATTTGTCCCGGCTTTTTATTGCTGCCCGTTAATTTGTTTAAGTGTTTAGATAGAGCTTGGGAACGGGGCAGGGTGAGGGAGCAGAGGGGGGGGGGTTTAATTGTTTTCTTTTATTTAGTAGTTATAAGATACTCAAAAAAAATCTTTTCTCTCATTCAAATCATAATCCAAGCTAAAGCGAGGTTTCAATTTCACAAGTCGTTGGGGAAACGACCCGGGTGATCATTCTTCCCGGTTAAATATACGTATTATATATTATATATATCTTTTAGAGTGAGATTTTCTTAAGGGAACTTTTTTTTTTTTTTAGGAAAGTTCTTTTAATTGCTCTTTTGGAAATAATATAATTAATATTTTATAAGTATATAAAACATACTATCAAATTTTTGGCGCCGTTGCGGAGACTTGTTGTATAAAGATTCAGTCGTTTACTTTTGTTTTGAATTGGTGTTTGAAGATCCTTTCGTCCTCGAAAGTTTCATTTTTGTTAAATATTTCAAAAATCCAAAAAAAAAATTAAAAAAAAAGTAAAAAATATTTTCTTTTTCTTTTTAGTATAATTATCATATAAAAATAAAAAAATATATAAAAAATTTTCCTTAAAAAAAGAGAAATAAAATAAACAAAGTTGGTAAAAGAACACCAACATATAATATCCTCAAACGAGGTATTATCATAAATAAGTTCCGGTGAACTTGCAAAGTTCCCAAATCAAACAAAAGATTCAAAAACTTGCTATTTGTGTCACTTACGAAATACAGGCTCGAACTTAAGAAAGCACTCCAATTTTTAGGGGGGGGGAGCTATGCCGTGAAGGGGGTATGGGTGATGGTTTGGGGGTGTGGTGGGAGGTGGGGAGCAGAGGTTGTGAAGGTTTAGTGAAGGGGGGAAACACATGTTGTTTAAAAAATTGAAAAATACCAAAATAATCTCCTTAAACCTCTTTTTTCACATCCTTCTTTATTTTAAATTCTTATGGCGTCTCATCGTTTGAAACCCCTCTTCTCGATTAAGGAATGCCGTCTTGTGGAAGTTTGTACACTAGAGAATGTTGTTCAATAGGAAGTCTTGAAAACAAGATTCTTGTTCCCGAACCCGACCTCTTCTCCGGTTGTTGCAAAAGTGTGGAAACCCCGGTTGATGAGTCCGATTGTCGTGGAATTGCTTTTTGCGAAAGAAATATCGAGGAAGATTGCTAAAATATTGTGGTTTGAAAAATGGAATTTTCCAAGACTCTCAAGATACTTTCGAATCATCCGATGACAATACCAACGTTATTAATGTTCTTCAAGAGCCAATCGTTGTCAATCAAGACCCCGGTGTACAGTCTTCGCAAGGTCCTCCACTTATTAACCAAAATTGTTGTTACGAGTGCGGTGATTCATTAATGGAATTTATTTTTGTCCACTAGCTATTGTGGCGAGCGTTTGCAGGAGAGCAGGTGCTCTACTACGAGCGCAGATGCCCACAGAAAGTTTCTAATTTTTATCTAAACCGGAGCTATGTAATCAAACCAGTGATAAACTTTCGCAAACTTTGCCAAGATTTGATTCAACGTGCTATTTCGAAAGAGAAGTTTCAAAACCTAATTCTTTCAATGATTCTCCAAGTGTTCTCACCCACCCTCCACCACTCCAGTTTGGGACTTACTTGTTAGTTTGTGGAAGATACCTGCTCATTATGGTTATTGATTGTCCAACCGCCCATCCGCAATCCCCGCTTGTCTATGAACAAAGAGCAGTGTAGAATCAAAAGTTATAATGACACATAATTATTTTCCACAAAAATCTCAAATTCTTCTCAACACTAATAAAATAGCAAACAATTGATGTGAAAATTACGGGGACCTCATGCAACTTTCAATGTCAACAAATGAATGAAGAATTAATAGGCAAAATTCTTGCTATGATTCTAATTCTTTTAGTTTTGACCAATTTCAACTCCCATAATATACCGTTAATCATCCAATCTTCAATGCTCAAAATGAGTTTCTCAATTCTCAAAACAAGCTTATGGAGCAAATGACATCCATAATGTGGATATTGTTGGTCAATATGCAAAGAAAGGAAGAAGAAAGGCGAAATGTGAGGAAGCAAGCTGCTAAAGAGTATATGAAGTATCGAGGAAATGAGGATGAACCGCAATTGGGTTGAAATAACGAAATTAAAGAATATCAACGAATGATTTGGGTTTTTATTTTTAAAAAAAGATTTAGAGCGAGAAAATTGATGAAGAATACGAGAGAGATTGCGAGATTAGAATTCGAAAACTTAAGCAAGATTTTAATGTATGAGGCAGCGAAGTTAGAAAAAATGAGCAAGCTTACAATGAAGAACAGTATTCTGCTGCCCGTCGTCGCAAGCTTTCTATTCCTTTTCTCGATGAGGATGATTATATTTCTTTAGGAGATATTATTGCTCGATATTCTACGTCTAAAGCAATCACACCCGACTTACCGATCAAGGAGCCCGATAACTCTCTAAATATGGGGGGGCAAGTATCTTAGCACTATTCTAGAAACGGAATCGGACGAAGTAATAAAGTCTAGTGTCGAGAACCTTGTCCCAATCCCAAGTGAGTTCGAGGGTATTTCCAACGATACGAGTGATGTGCCTGATTATGATAATAATCGTATTAATGTTGAGATCGATCTTGTGGAATCTTTGATTAACCGTGATACTTCGATTGTTTATTCTTCTAAGATCGACCCTATTCTCGAGGAGTTCATCGGTGAACTTGCTCAAATTGCTCCAATTCCACCGGGAATTGTTGAAGCCAAATTTGATCCAAATGATGATACTTCGAGTGATGACGATTCTTTTAAGAACATCGAGTACGTTGATGCATCACCTTCCTATTCAGAGCTCGATAGTTTGGAGGAGGAAAATGAAGATCAAGAAGAGAAAGAGTTTAACTTAGAAGATATTTTTCAAATCCAAGACGTTATTCTTCGTGAGAAATTATTAAACGTCCATTGTCTTATTTCTAATATCGAATCTTTGAAAGATAACCCTATTCCGGATCGTGTGCTCGAGTCTCCTTCTCTATTTCCTATCCCCGTCGCGGATAGTGATTCATTCTTAGAGGAGTCTAATACTTCTTTTTCTCATTTGGATAATTCTTTACCCGAATTCGAGACTTTAGCGACTCAAAAAAGAAGAAGACGAGAAGTGGCAGTACCACACTGCAAGCTAATAACAGCTCTTTCCCGAGGTAATATTTGTTCCTTTTTGAGATTGAGCCCGATCAAGGAAGGTTGATTAGCATTGATGTTTTTGATAATTCAAATAACACTCTTTTGGAACTTCCCGAGTTTGAATCATTTCATTTCGATCCATCATTTCCTCGTCCTCCTCCAGATATTGAGATTAGTTTAATTATTGAGACCAATGCACCAGTGATAAACAATGTTGATGAGCTTAATAAGGATGAATGTATTTGACCCGAGGGAGGTGAGATAATGTTGAAATTGGAGTCCTTCACATTTCACTTGACTTTTCTCCGTTTCATCACACTACCCTAGAGTTTTTCCCTTACGTTCCCTTCACCAGGTGTGAAGACACCATTTTTGACCCCGGCATCATCACCTTTCCATATTTATCTAGAGCTGTACATTTTCAATGTGAAAAAAAAAGTTTCTTTATCTTAAGTGTTGCTCACCCTAAGACAAATGAATGCATAGTGATCGAGTCGCGTTTTTGCGACCTGTATAACAAAAACAAGCCGCTTCGTGGGAGTTCCTCCCATTGCTAAAACCATTTTCTTTCTTCTAAATAATAGTGTATGGATGTGTTGAGGCTAGTCTTTATTCCGTTCTTTGGTTTGTTGTTTGTACTATGTGTTTTTTTGTAGGATTGAACCAAACAATTTCAGAAGCCTCTCGTGTTTTGGTGTTGTGTCCCAGTACACTCGAGCTTTCCTATCCTTTGTTGAAATAAGTTTTTTGGGGAGATCCGATATCCTTTCATCTTACCGATTCACGTTTATCTTTGCATGATTCATAAAAAAAAAACGCTTAGATTTTCGTAGAACCGAACCCTCCGACCTTTTAAACATTGAGGACAATGTTTCGTTTTAGTTTGGGGAGGGAACCTATCAATTTGATGTTACCTGCTTATTGTTTTGTTTTCACGTACCCGTTTTCCCGCAAAAATAGCAAAAATTTTAAAATTTTAAAAATGAAAAAAATGAAAAAAAAATATTTTAGTAGTTAAAAAAAATTAATAATAATAATAATAATAAGTGTTAAGACACGAATGTAGGTTTTCCGTTGGTAAGAATAAGAAGTAATTTTTGACCCGATCGAACGTGTTGAGTTCTAGCTTTCTCCCTTAACAATTAATGATGATAAGATTGTGCAAGTCTCAGTAGACATTAAACATGCTAGACTTGAAATCATTAGTAAATAAGACTTGTGCTAATCCTCAAGTAGAATTTTAAATAGCCAAGTTTGGATTTATACAGGCTAAGTATTTGCGAATTTCTTATCAGAAGGGTTTTTAAATTGCAAAGAGTAAGAGAAGCGATAGTGTTTGAGTAATGAAATTAGGTGATGCTAAACCAAGGTTTATTTGGAAAACTTAAAGGCTTATAAAAATAACTTGTGGTTTTTCTTCCCCGAAGTTCTTAAAATGATTAATTATACGTGTTCTCTTTAATTTTTACAAATTAGAGTTATACTCTTAAAAGTCTAATCAACATATTTAGAGAAAAAGCTTTATCGGTGATAATAGCTAATCATTTGTAAATAAGAATTTTAGTTCAAGTTTATACTTTGGTTTTCTAAAATGAAAATTTTCTATTTGCAAAAAAAATGTGTTGAATTAATATTAATCATAAAAAAATGAATATGAAAAAGAAAAAAAATATAGTTGGTGAATAAAAAGGATGCAAGTTATAAATCCTTAGTATTAATAAATAATATACAAACTCCATCGCAATAAAGTACGTGGGCATTTGTCGGTTCGCTCCCGATGTGACATCGAAAGAAAGGGTGGAGGATGTATATTTAGGGTTGGTATCATAATAAGTACACTGACTCTTGTCGGAGGCGTGGCCGATGTGTCGTTGAAAAAAAAATGATACCGGTTCCTAGCATAAAAATATAAAACAAATGTTTGCAAGTTAGAAATAAATAGTTAAAAGATTCTATTTTTCTAAAACCAAAAGTATTCTATTGAACCACGATTGCAAAAGTCTACAAGGCTATTTTTCAACGAAGTTCATAGGCTGTCTCGATTAATCATCTCCGAAGGGGAGCCAAAAAACCTAGCACTTACCCGATGACGGTGGGATGCTAGAGAAGAAAGTCATTCATGGGACAAGTGAACCAACGATGTCTTAGCTAAGGATGTTTTAATGTTTGCTTTGAGTTATTGATCTTATAATTATTAACATATTTAGCCCCAAAAGGCTATGTGTAAAGCTTAGTCCGGATTTCAAACTATCTCAAATATGTGGATTAAAATGGTTTAAATTAATTTGAGCACACACACTTAAATATATGATTTAATGTCGGGAAGAGAAATTCACGAATGTAATATAATAGTCTTAGCATCTTTAGCTCGTACTTAACGGTGATCATAATTATTTAAGCATAGTAAATTGAAAAGTGAAAAATCGGGAATGAGAAGTTATCTTTTAGACACTATTTGTGCTTCTTTTGTCCATGATCCTTAAAGTTACCACCAAGGAAATGAAAACAATACATACATTATGTCACAGTAACAAGAATAAGTTGTAGTTTAATTAGTCTATCAAGAAAAATCATAAAAAATAAAAAATCTTTGAAAATGGGAAATCGGGTGTTTTATAACTTGTGATCTCTTAGCTCTCTCAACAAAAATCTTTGCTACTTTTCAAAGGTTTAGTTTGAGGAAGTTTTGAGATATTTGGTTATAAGGCATGTAATATTGCGTGAGGACACGCAATCGTTTAGTTTGAGGAATTTTAATAAATGTAAAATACACATATCCGTTAACACCAAAAATGACCCTAAATGACCCAAAAACACACTAAAAATAGCAAAGATATACTTGTTTTTGTGTTTTGTGTATGCAGGTACGGATAAGACAAAAATCACAAGAAAACCGTCAAAAAGGGGCAATCACGGACACGAGGAACGGAAGAGCGTGCAAGAGCCAGAAGCCAAAGTCAAAAAGTCAACTTCGGTTAATTCTCAAAGTCAACACTAGAAGACAAAAATCCAAAGTTACAAATCTAGTCCCTCAAGTTTCAGAAACTTACACTAATGATCCCTAAGCTAAATGGGCCCTAAACCTATCAAAAACAACACCCGGATCCAAAGCCCAAAACAAAAGCCCAATTCCTAAAAGCCCAAAACCCTTTTATAACACTCTAGGGACCATTTCTGCCATTATTAAAAGCCATTTTACACTACACACAAACATAAGGACCAAAATTGTCAATAGCCAAAAGTTTAAAACGATTTTACCCAATTCAGTTAAACTTAAAAAAGGCGCCAAGAACACCAGACACTATTCATCATCATCTTCATTTTTACCTCAGTCAAAATCAAAGGGGTTTTATTAATTAAGGGTTAAATAAGTCAATTCAAGCAAGCTAGTACAAGATAGCAAGGTTTAATCGTCATTTCAAGCATCCTAATAGTCAAGGCAAGCAAGGAATCACACGTAGGTATGAGTAAAAGCACAAGAAGAATGGAAATTTACATAGGGATTACTCTCAGAAGTAACACAAGCTGTCACATCACGGATTGCCACGCTGGCAATCCGTGTGTGCACAAACTTGATCAAACGGCTCAAGATTACTTACCAATGATTGATGGAATGATGGCAGAGATTAGAAGGAGCGTGTGATGCAAGGAAGACCTAGAAGCTTCATTGAGAGGCTATAAGTAGTCCCCTCACTCTCACACACTAGCATCTAGTTTTTTACTCTTAATTTTCTACTTTTTTTTAAGCTTAAAAGTTTTTAGTTTAATTTCAGTTTAATTCCATTGTAATTTTCATTTCAGTTGTGTAACAAAGCTTCTCAGATTAATGAAATTTAGTTTTGCTTTCATAAGTCTCTACTTGCATTTATAAATGTTCATTTCATAAGTCACTTGTACTAATAAGCTCTCATAAGCTCATTTTCAGCTCTCATGAGTCTATAAGCTCATGATTTGAGTTTAATTTAGCCTTAATCATACTTAAATCATTAAAACAGTTCAAGTTACCTTTGCTTATTGGATATTTTAAGCTTTTGGAAGGGGAGCTAACCATGGATGAGCTCCCATTGACTATTCTAGCTTGTCCATAAGGATAAGCTAGAGCTTGTAGCTGCTTAATTGAACATAAGCTTCTGTTTAGCTGAAGCAAATAGTAAGTTTTCATTTTAATCCTTTGTCATTTTAAATTCTAGCTTAAATTTTTGCTTAATTGCTTATCAGTTCATCTTAACTGCTTATCTAGTTTGCTTATCTGAGCTTATTTGTGTTTAATATTGCTAGTTAATCATTTCCTTTTATCTGTATTTAGCTTGTGTAGCTTAGTTTATAGTTTGCTATTCAATTTTTCATTAAAGCCATAAAAACTAAAAATATAGCTAGCATAAGTTTAGATTTTAGATTATAGCTTATTTGATTAAGGATTTATGTTTATTAAGCTTGATATAAGCTATTTGTCATCTGGAATTAAGGATTTAATCATTAAATTTTAAATAGCACAAGTAAATGGAATATGTCAAATGGATTAAGGAGTGTTTGGATTTAGCTTGTTTGACCTAAAAATTCAAAAGTATCTTGTGTTTTCATTTTGGATAGTTAGATTATCATATTTATTTAGGTTTTGAGTTAATTTGAAGGATTAGATTTAGCTTAAATTCAGCTTATGGCTTATCAAATTGTTCTCAGCACCAGGGTACTTTTCTTTGTTCTTTTCTTGTGAAATTTTGATTCTAGCCTTTCTAAGAATTTGTTTGTGCTTGCATTGTGTTAAGACATAATCCTTTAGTGTGTCTAGTGTAGAGGAAAGCACTAAGGTAGTCTGCATATTGGTTTTATGCATTAGCCAATTGCATCAGCAGTCTAACAGCAGTTAGTACTGTTGATCTTTTAATTTTTTTTAAGCTAGTAATTGTAGGAATTAGGATCTAAATTTCAGTTAGCCTATAGATTAGATATAGTTTAATTTAGATTAAGTCTTAGTTTTCATTTGCTAGCTTATTTGCCTAGGTTCATTTTAGCTTTAAAAGTCATTAAAAAGCCAAAAAGCCAAAAAACAGTAGTAATTAATTCTAGTTACTTAAATCAGATTTATAGCTTATAAAGTTTGGTTTAATGTTTTGAATTTATAGTTCATAAGTAGTTTAGCTAGTTTGCAAAAGCTTAAGGTCTGAGTTAGTTTATTGAGTTAGTTAGCTTAATTTGAATTTGAGCTTTTTGAGTAATTTTCTGAGTTAGCCTTTTTAATCTTCAATTTTAGTTAGCATTAGGTGTTAGTAGGGATCCTAGCTTGTTAAAACTAGTTTGTAAACATCATAAGCTTCCTAGAATAGTTTTCAGTTTTGAGTTTGAGCTTAATTTGAAGCTTGTGCAAGCTTTTATGCCCAAACAAGCAAAAGTGAGCTCAAATCCTCACTTTCTGTTGACAGTTTCTTTCAAAAGCTTTTAAGAGCTTATTTTTGGTTTAGAGCTTAGGTTACCTTCATTAAAGTTGCTCACATTAGCTTGTTTTACAACTTTTGTTCTTTGAGTTTTGAAAAATAAAAAAAATACAAAAAAGGTGTATACCAACCTTGAACCCGTGACCTCAAGCACACAAACCCAACGTGTTAACCAATATGCTAC